>CM074082.1:484214-496714 GCA_037178815.1 Barbatula barbatula | reverse complement strand
ATGGAGAAGAGCAGAACATCAGAAAGAACATACAGGTGTGTAGATGAAATAACACAATCAGAGGGACTCACTGGGAACTCTGTTAATGGCCTTCAGAGGTCTCAGGACTCTCACAGTTCTGATGGCTGTCAGATTAATGTTCTGAAGATCCAGTGAATACTCCACCACCCTAAAAAACACAACACACATCTTATTCTTATCATGGACACAGACACACACACACACACAGCATTAATTAAAGCTCCATCTGTCCTGCATTTCCACACGTTCATTATAAACTCTGACACCTCATGAAAGAAACACAATACAATAATAACACATTACACACACACACACACACACACACACACACTGAATTGTGTGTGTTTGTGCTGTGGATCTCAGTGATGTTTGTTCAGAGACATGAAACAGCTCTTCTACTTATCTGCAGACAGTTTCTAATACACACACATCTGATACACACACACGCAGGCCACACACACACACACACACACACACACACACACACACACACACACACACACACACACACACACACACACACACACACACACACACAGCATTAATTAAAGCTCCATCTGTCCTGCATTTCCACACGTTCATTATAAACTCTGACACCTCATGAAAGAAACACAATACAATAACAACACATTACACACACAAACACACACAGTCCCGTATGGCTTTCTATTTATCGAAACAAACAAATATTAAAACACACATTCACACATGATAACACGCACACAGTTAAACACACATGTGAGAGTGAAAGCTTCCCTTAGTTTGTATAAGGAGCTGATTCTCTCCCACATCATCTGATGATGATTCACACACACACACGATGATCATTATAAATATGACACATACGGTACAGTAGCACACGTGTGATAAGAGTTTATCAGAATCATGAACACAATGAGTGTTTACACTTTAAGGGTTAAATCACACTCGAGTACAATTTGAACTAATATTCAAACCTCTGACAGGCAGTTTCATAGCCAATAAAGATATCTGACCGCAAACGGACCAAAAGATTTTAGACCGAAGAGGTTTCACACAAGTGCTGTGTCTTTCAAAGTTTACAAACCAACAGGCAACACAAACGCAATCCCTGCGACTCCTTAACCTCTTATGAAGGGAATCACAACATTTATAAGAAACGGACAATTATTTAAATAGTTATAATTGATAATGTGTATCAGTCTGCATATGTTTCAGTAGCGCAGCAGACAGGGCTCGTATCAAACCACACTTTTGCACGCTTGAAATTCACTGCAGGAAGGGAAGGGACAAAATACGAAGGCTCATCTGAGACAAGGAGAAATATTGAGTTCCTGTATCAGTCCGTTCGCCAAACAGATGCTCTGACATTATGAGTGAGAACGGCACGTCAAGCAGTTTTACACTATACATTTCCAGTTATAATTAGGACATGTTCGATTCGGATATTTTTGGAGTCGATTCCAATTCAAATTCCTGGTTTGGGAAGCGAAAGAATCGATTCCAATAATTGATTCCTAGCTGCTGTTTTCGATTCCTGCTCGATGCCCTGTTTTACTACTGATTTTTATTTATTATTTTTAAAAAAACGTACATATTTCTAAGCTATCACTTTTTACATGTATAAATTGTTTATTATTTCTATAACAAAAACCTTAGCCAAACATGTCGATCTTGTCCTGAAATTCCAATGTATTTTTAAGAATATAATTAATAAAATAAATAAACTAGCTGTTTTAAAAAATAAAGCACAGGTCAAATGACTTTTTTTACAGTTATTCCGCAGTGTACACAAAAATAATTGAGGTTGAGATCTGAGCTGGCATTTTATTACATGGATCACAATTTCAGGTAAAAATCTTTACTGTCCCACATACATCTGAGAGGGCTTATGGTTGAGTTAATGAACAGCCAGCTTATCCAATGCAATTTTGGTTACAAATGTTTTGCATTTTTTGCATGCAGTATTTGGGGCTCTAATTTATTCATTCCTGCATTAAGGTGTCTAGTACACATGATTGAACCGTGTTGGAAGTGCATGAATGGTTTTAACTGAAAAACTGAGCTTGTGACAGACACATTGAAGGGTTATTTAGGTAAAGATGTGTTTTGTTAAAAGTAGCTATATTTTCTATATAAATCTCCAAATATGATTATTAATCATTATTCTGAATTCATTAAATAACACAGACAAAAAAGGAACGAGTAACTAGTACTCTCAGTAGTTTTGGAGAAGAGTCATTTACACTTTTACTCATAATTGAGTACAATTTCAGCAATGTAACGGTACTTGTACATAAGTACACATTTCCAGAACTCTTTCCACTTTCCAGAATGTTCTGGAGGTGATGAGAGAATATCCAAACGCAGCGGAGGAACGCTGACAGTCTGCTCTATAATTCATGAAGGTCCAGACATAAAAGCCCTTGTTTCTACTTTTATACTCGTCCTTTAAATTTTAATTTCTCTCCCAGGATCTGGAGTATCCTCATTAACACTGATAGATATGATTCATTTCTATAAAACATATCATTTACCATAGAAACTACACATACACAATATAAAGATTGAGAAATATAACTGTAATAAAGTCATGTTCTAATAGAATCTCACATCTGTGATATCAGACTCAACAGTGGTTTGTTCGGCTTCATCAAGCGTCTGTGATTACAGTCAGTCTATAGAATCCCTGTTTATCGTGAGGAAATCTGTTCTGAGATCAGTCACATCTCACCCTGCCATGACAATGAAGAAGTCCAGTCTGTTCCATGTGTCGCCCAGATAACAGCGCCGGCCGAAGATTCCCAGAGCCAACATCTTCACCACCATCTCCAGAGCAAAGAAGACGTAGATGAAGGCGTCAAACACCTGAAGACAGACACAGACTTGAATAACATGAGTGTGTCTTCAGGAGAGACACGTGAGAGGAGACGGGACTGACCTGTAGAATCTGACAGCGTTCAGATGAGCAGTCCATGTTCTCACAGGGTTGAAACATTCCCAACGTCACACAGTTTAACAGAATCACCAGCATACTGACCCGCTCGAACCACGTTCACATCACACGGTTAAGATCATAACAGAACACTACACACATCAGTGACATCATCATCATCATCATCACGTGCACACAAACACACACACACATATTCATCATCATCATCACGTACACACAAACACACACGCATCAGTGACATCATCATCATCATCATCATCATCACGTACACAAACACACACACTTCACATCAGCGACATCATCATCATCACGTACACACACACACATTCCTGTGAATTCTGGATTTATCAGTATGTGACATGCACAGTTTGGCTTGGAGTTTTTACTTTTACATTATAGTCCTTTTATTATTATTTTGAATTATTTGTAATTCATTATTATTTGTATATGTTTGCAATGTTGCTATGTGTATTTGTCATTTTATTAATGATGTATTTATTTTTAATACTGCTGATCAAGTGTATGAAGTGTTAGTTTAGTTTTCATTTACTAACAGTAGACGCATTTCCTCCACAGGTTACAGTGACTGCTTCACACACGCTGACCTCGGGTCAGTGCTAATCCTCGTCTCGCTGAAGAGCTGTGGGCGGGACAAACTCAGAGGCGGTGGGATCTGGACACATTTGAAAGGCTTTATTTAGACAGGACAGGTCTTTCAGAAGAACAGGCAGAATAATGAAGACCTTTCCACAGTCACAGCGCTTCAGAGCACAGCTTTCAACATCACTCGCCTTTACAGCATCATTACGTGTTCATGTTTTACGCTCAGTCAACTTACGCTGTTGAGTTCTGGATTTCATCAGCTAATAGTGTATAACATCTAGACAAATCTAGAGGGGACAGACCGAGAGAGAGACATTCAAGAATCTGTGAATTAAACCAGTGACATCACACACACCGCAGGACTAAAGCAATGTCTGTAACAGCTCATTAAAAAACATCAAACTAAACACACATCACTAGCTCACTCCTGTCTTGGTCTCCACGGCGACTCATTTCAACTCCATAGCAACAGCAGAGTTTTTAAATCAAGTTAATTGAAAATGTCTAAAAGTTGATGGCAGGCTGAGGGCTGCGACACACCTCTTATAACACAATTATGACCTCACCAAACACACACACACACTTCAGTCTGATTCCTCACATTTACTTGATAATGGAAAAGTTCAGTTTCCACGTGCTTGACATTCTCCACACACACTGTTGTGTTCATGTGTTCTGATCTGATAATGACATGATTGATAAAGATGGGGTATCCTGCTATGTCATGCATTCTGACTTCTTTACACTGTTAAACGTTCTTCTGGTGCTTAACATGGTCAACTTGTTAAAAAACTAGTTGGATGTATGACGTAGTGTTTCTGCATTTGAAACACTCCCCCAGGAAAGTTTTTATAATTCTGGTTCGTCTTTTTCCGGAAATGATCGTATAGCCATATCTCTCTTTTATAAATGTGATCAAATGAAATACTCTTCTAAGACACTATGTTTGTGATACTACTGTATAGGCACTCAAGATTAATATGAGATCGACAGAAACTGAGTGCGATACAGGATCATTAATCACTAAACAGTGTTTTCAGTCATAGACCACAGCCCTATCAATCTGGAGCAAGACAAAAATCACAATTAAATAGCATATTTCTAAATCACAACTTAACCTGACATCAACTGTCATAACTTTTGTTTGCTAAAAAAAGTTAAACTGTTAAATTGTGCTAAATACATGTGCCGTGGGATGATGTGAACAGTGCTTGAATTGAAGGGGGGATGGGGGGATCTGGGACCCCCATAAGGCATTATGGAAAGATACCCTCCATAAGAAGTAAAAAATAGACTTCCGGGCCCCCCAGATATTTTTATTTGTGTAAAAATGACAAATGTAATTACATGCAATGGATATGGTAAATGTCGTGAATTAATTATTTACAATAATTGATATTAAGTTTGTTTATGGGCAAGTTGTCATGTGTCTTTCAATCTTAAATGGCCCACGTCTAAGCGCAGGACATCGTTGACATGACCGCTTGATTGGCGTCACTCCAGTGAAGATAACTTCAGATTAAAATGGAAATTAATAAACCTCCACTCGCAGTCCGGAAGAGAAAGATTTTACTTTTTTAAGCAGTAATTTTCTCTCTATATATATCTTTCCACTATATTTATCAACTCCATGTCGGGGCTTTTATGTTCCTTGGTTAAATTATTATTAGGCCTGGTTCTGGGGTGCTAGAGATCTCCATGAAGATGAGTGACAGCGTTTAGTCATTATAAAGAGAGAGCTCGTTGTGCGGCTTCTGTTCAGAATGTGATAAAACTTTTTTTTCATGCTGCCAAGACCAACGGCCAAATACACGCTGCAAAGTTTCAGGAATTACCTCAACGTTTAAAAGAGTGATTCAGTTTTGAAATAGCTATGATTGACATATTGATAGCCATAGTTAGTTCCTGAATAAAGCAGACTTTTGGACTGAAATGGTTGAACGGTCTTCTGACTGACAGACTCAATCGTTGAAAAATCCCCACAACACTAACACACAGACTGACAGCCGGTCTTGTCACAATTTATATTTTTTATATCTAATAAACTAGTCTTTTGGAACAAACATTATTATCACAAAGCATCAATCATCCAGTTGTTTTAAGGGATAGTAGTAAATCCTACATTGGTAAATAATACTGGATGTACACTACTGTTCAAAAGTCATTTCTGTTCACCCAGTCTGCATTGATTTGATCCAAAATACAATAAGTAAAATAAGACAAGCCTGTTATTAATATAGTTATGCATATTATGATCAAATATATTGTACATATTGCAAGACTAACCCCAACAATCGAGTGCACTTGATTCAATTTGACTTTAAAGTTCTTTTAATCACTTATAAAGCCTTAAAGGGTTTAGCCCCTACCTACCTAACAGAGCTTCTATCACACTACAACCCATCACGCTCTCTAAGATCTCAAAACTCAGGACTTTTGATAACACCTAGAATATCTAAATCCACCAAAGGGGGTCGAGCTTTCTCATACGTAGCACCTAAACTCTGGAATAACCTTCCTGATATTATTCCAGGATCAGACACACTCGCCCAATTTAAATCTAGATTAAAGACACATCTTTACACCCAAACATTCACTTAATGCAAAATATGCTTAATCAACCACCAGGAGATGCTGACATTAGATATTATTTACTAGAATAATTGTATTTACTATATAACACACCATGTACTGTGTTTTACCCTTTCTTGGGTTTTTTGTTTTCCCCTGTAAAGCTGCTTTGGAACAATGCAAATTGTGAAAAGCGCTATATAAATAAAATTGAATTGAATTGAATTGAATTTGAACACTTGAAGATCTTAAACAGTAAAAATGTGTCCTAACCAGACATGACACAATAAAAAACTATTAAACATGGAAATGATACCTTTATATATTAGTTGACACATCATACACATGGTAAGAACTGTTCTTGCATTACTTTTGATGTGTGATGATGTGTTCCTGACAGCGTCTGCAAAATGTTAGCAGCCCCCCTTTGTTTAAAACCAAATCCCGATTGATGTGTTCATGCCACTGACTTCAGGACGTGTCTGTTTGTTTGTTTATGAAATCATGTTGTGTGTGGGATACAGTTGAAGATGATCTATTCTGGGATGGTGTCAATGACATGATCAGCAGTGATGAAGGTCACACATGTAAGACAGCAGAAGAAACACACACACACACACACACATACATGCTCTGTTTTAAACACTCAGGCTTCTCTCTCTTGCTGCCGACGGCAACAGAACCCCGCGAGCTTTCCTCCAGACAGAACCCATTCTGTTGCTGTGGCAACAGAAAAAAGAGAGAAAGGTTGAGACGAGCATGAAGCCACAGAGAGATGCAGAAAGAACAAAAGATGGTAAATATGAGATATAAATAAAATCAAATAAAATTGTGAAAGAGATGAACTCTCATTACACAACTCAACCAAAACCAGAGGAGAAGAATAAAGTGTTTTCACTCTTTCAGTGTCACTCAATGTGTGTGTGTGTGTGTTCCTGTGTCACACATCCTTAATGATGCTGCCATACACTAAAACAGCACCAAACAAACACACACACACACACACACACACCTCAAGATCTACAACAGCCAGAAGACACAGAGACATGCGAGACAAATGGAGCAGAATTGAGTTCAGGTTCTGTGGGGGAGACACACGTGTGTGATTTGGGTCATTTCTCAAACTCAAAGTTATAAAACACAAACACACACACTGTTGTGCTTTAGATCTGCTTACATGAGCAGCAGGTGGAAGCAGTTATTTCAGGTGGAAATGGGTCATGCTGTATATTTTCACACCCTCATCATTTACACAAAACCGTGTTTTCAGTTTTTTTACAGACAAAAAAGTTCTGATATTTAACACAACAACACTGTTTCATTGTGTGTGTGTTCCTGTGTGAGAGAGAAAGATGCTGTGTGGAGTTTGATGTGTGAATGTGTATTTTGAGAAGGTTTTGCACACGCATGTCATTTTCTTTTCTTTGATCTTTCACATTAGTTTTATTCTATATCAGATTTGATGTTTTCGTGTGTGTGTTCTGAGTTCATGGCATTATAAACAGAGTCTCTGTAAAAGGATTTGTGTTGCTAATTAGTGTTTAAAACAATGTCAGATCAGATCCCTTATATCTCTCTCTTTCATTGATACTTTCTCTTTATTCATGACTGTTTGTCTTTTCCAGCCGTGTGGTTGGTCAAACACACATGAGCTCATAAGCTTAGGCCACTTCTGTTAAATTAATTACATTTAATTCAAACATTTGAGAAGTCAATGTACTCAGAAACACAACAGCAAGAAGAGGTTTTATTATAGCTGAATATGTGCAGGATAATAATCTGTTAACAGCATCAGTGACCATGTTGTAAACGTGTGATTTCCTCTTATAGAAACATGAGTAAACATTGAACGCATTAGATGTGTCTGTATGAGGTGTCTATAACCACTGAGATGGAAAAGAGACAGACTGATCAAACAATCTCACATGTGTGTGTGTGTTTGTGTGTGTGTCAGTGTGTGTGTGTGTGTGTGTGTGTGTGTGTGTGTGTGTGTGTGTGTGTGCGTGTGCGTGTATGTAAATCGCAATCACAAGAAAAACAGATTAGTGAAGGAGGAGCAAGATAGATGAACTATACCAGAAACATCAGTATTAAACGCACACACACACTTCTGAGTTAATAAGACTTCCTCAGCGGCTAAAGACAGAGAGAGAGAGAGAGAGAGAGAGAGAGAGAGAGAGAGAGAGAGAGAGAGAGAGAGAGAGAGAGAGAGAGAGAGATGAGTTTTACTCTTGTCCTTTTGCCACGAAATGGTTGTGGATACTTTTTTACAGTGTACCATTATTTGCAACCTCCAGAGGATATATGTCATGACATACGTTTTGTGTGTTTTACTTCACCACTTGTGCCATGTTTTACTTGACCACAAACTATCATCACATGACAATTAACAACATAAACAAACAGCATAAACAAATGATGTGTTCAAAAACAGTGTTGGTGTGCCAGTTTTAATAACTCAGCCTGTATCTGATTATGACCCTGGTTTATTTCCCACTGCTGCCTCCATTTCAACATGGCTGCGACGGCGGACACTTTCCAGCTTGTCATTATCTGTAACATCATCCTCCTGTTATACGTGTTGTGTGAAATCTCCCCTCAATGCAGGATTTTTTAAATAATGGGAGAGAAACTAGAGATCCGATCAGATATCCAGATGTTGAAGTCACCTGATGTTGACAAGTGTAAACGCGCTGTGTCCTGATTGTCTGAAGATCCAATCTGCTTGTTTGGATCACAGAGATCAGACAATCTTCTCACATTCTCATTGTGTGTCAGCAGCAAATGAATTTCTTTTTAAGTTTGTCATCAGAGGGGTTTTCTGTGTGTTGTGACATACAGTACACATGTCCACAGACGATCATGTGACATACACTACACATGTCCACAGACGATCATGTGACATACACTACACATGTCCACAGACAATCATGTGACATACAGTACACATGTCCACAGACGATCATGTGACATACAGTACACATGTCTACAGACGATCATGTGACATACACTAAACAAGTCCACAGACGATCATGTGACATACAGTACACATGTCCACAGACGATCATGTGACATACAGTAAACATGTCCACAGACGATCATGTGACATACACTACACATGTCCACAGACGATCATGTGACATACACTACACATGTCCACAGACGATCATGTGACATACACTAGCAAGATCATGTGACATACAGTAAACATGTCCACAGACGATCATGTGACATACAGTAAACATGTCCACAGACGATCATGTGACATACACTACACATGTCCACAGACGATCATGTGACATACACTACACATGTCCACAGACAATCATGTGACATACAGTACACATGTCCACAGACGATCATGTGACATACACTACACATGTCCACAGACAATCATGTGACATACAGTAAACATGTCCACAGACAATCATGTGACATACACTACACATGTCCACAGACGATCATGTGACATACACTACACATGTCCACAGACAATCATGTGACATACAGTACACATGTCCACAGACGATCATGTGACATACAGTACACATGTCTACAGACGATCATGTGACATACACTAAACATGTCCACAGACGATCATGTGACATACAGTACACATGTCCACAGACGATCATGTGACATACAGTAAACATGTCCACAGACGATCATGTGACATACAGTAAACATGTCCACAGACGATCATGTGACATACACTACACATGTCCACAGACGATCATGTGACATACACTACACATGTCCACAGACAATCATGTGACATACAGTAAACATGTCCACAGACGATCATGTGACATACACTACACATGTCCACAGACGATCATGTGACATACACTACACATGTCCACAGACGATCATGTGACATACACTACACATGTCCACAGACAATCATGTGACATACAGTAAACATGTCCACAGACGATCATGTGACATACACTACACATGTCCCCAGACGATCATGTGACATACAGTACACATGTCCACAGACGATCATGTGACATACAGTAAACATGTCCACAGACGATCATGTGACATACAGTAAACATGTCCACAGACGATCATGTGACATACACTACACATGTCCACAGACGATCATGTGACATACACTACACATGTCCACAGACGATCATGTGACATACACTACACATGTCCACAGACGATCATGTGACATACAGTACACATGTCTACAGACGATCATGTGACATACACTACACATGTCCACAGACGATCATGTGACATACACTACACATGTCCACAGACGATCATGTGACATACACTACACATGTCTACACACCGTCTGTTCCTGTAGTATCAACTCTTTCAGACAAACCACAAAACAAACGGCTATTCACCTTTAATGTTTGTCACACAGACTCTTTCTGTCTGTGGGCGACTGTTGGACAGAAGAACTGTTAACCAAAGCACACTCACACGGACACACCACCAGAGACACGACCAGACACACACAGACACACAGGAACCCCACACGGGGCACAGACAACACGGTGCGCCGGGGGGGGACACAGACACACACTGACAGATGTACACAGACAACACACACACTGATGTACACAGACACACACTGATGTACACAGACACACACTGATGTACACAGACACACACGGATGTACACAGACACACACTGATGTACACAGACACACACTGATGTACACAGACACACACTGATGTACACAGACACCACGGGACACAGACACACACTGATGTACACAGACACACACGGATGTACACAGACACACACGGATGTACACAGAACACACACACTGATGTACACAGACACACACTGATGTACACAGACACACACTGATGTACACAGACACACACTGATGTACACAGACACACACTGATGTACACAGACACACACTGATGTACACAGACACACACTGATGTACACAGACAGACAGACACACACTGATGTACACAGACACACACTGATGTACACAGACACACACGGATGTACACAGACACACACTGATGTACACAGACACACACAGATGTACACAGACACACACTGATGTACACAGACACACACTGATGTACACAGACACACACTGATGTACACAGACACACACTGATGTACACAGCACACACACTGATGTACACAGACACACACTGATGTACACAGACACACACGGACACAGACACACACTGATGTACACAGACACACACTGATGTACACAGACACACACTGATGTACACAGACACACACTGATGTACACAGACACACACTGATGTACACAGACACACACTGATGTACACAGACCACACTGATGTACACAGACACACACTGATGTACACAGACACACACTGATGTACACAGACACACACTGATGTACACAGACACACACTGATGTACACAGACACACACTGATGTACACAGACACACACTGATGTACACAGACACACACTGATGTACACAGACACACACTGATGTACACAGACACACACTGATGTACACAGACACACACTGATGTACACAGACACACACTGATGTACACAGACACACACTGATGTACACAGACACACACTGATGTACACAGACACACACTGATGTACACAGACACACACTGATGTACACAGACACACACTGATGTACACAGACACACACTGATGTACACAGACACACACTGATGTACACAGACACACACTGATGTACACAGACACACACTGATGTACACAGACACACACTGATGTACCAACTGATGTACACAGACACACACTGATGTACACAGACACACACTGATGTACACAGACACACACTGATGTACACAGACACACACTGATGTACACAGACACACACTGATGTACACAGACACACACTGATGTACACAGACACACACTGATGTACACAGACACACACTGATGTACACAGACACACACTGATGTACACAGACACACACTGATGTACACAGACACACACTGATGTACACAGACACACACTGATGTACACAGACACACACAGAGTACACAGACACACACTGATGTACACAGACACACACTGATGTACACAGACACACACTGATGTACACAGACACACACTGATGTACACAGACACACACTGATGTACACAGACACACACTGATGTACACAGACACACACTGATGTACACAGACACACACTGATGTACACAGACACACACTGATGTACACAGACACACACTGATGTACACAGACACACACTGATGTACACAGACACACACTGATGTACACAGACACACACTGATGTACACAGACACACACTGATGTACACAGACACACACTGATGTACACAGACACACACAGATGATGTACACAGACACACACTGATGTACACAGACACACACTGATGTACACAGACA
>CM074082.1:460000-484114 GCA_037178815.1 Barbatula barbatula | reverse complement strand
AAACAAACTAGAGCATCAGAGACACTGTACAAGAATCACTTCTGCATTACTGTCAGCACACGGGGGAATGCTGAATGTTGTTGAAGTGTTTAAGGGTTGAGCAGGAAGAGATTGTGAGGAAGTACTCAGATGTGGGATGTATTTTCATTCTTCAGTAACTGATCTGTTTCTGTCATTGATCTTAACATTCACTGAAGCCCCAGACAAATCAATACACATCACAATACATGTTTCTGCATCACAGCCTTTCATCACACACTCACCGTAAACTACAGGTGTTAAAGACACTTACAATCACCAAGAAAACAAAACTGACCTTTTGGATTTTATTGCATTTATCGTTTCATTGACCATAAAAGGTCTGTGCACTTGTTTCATGTTGACTTTTAAAAGCAAAGCCATCTGAAGAGAAAACAAATCTCCTCATTCATTTCACAAAGACGTTCACCTTTGTTATCATCTATTCATCATATTCCCCAGTCTTCTGTATTTAAACACAACAGCTCTGTGCCAAATCAAGTCACCTCCACTGAATAACAGATCAAATACTTCAGATCAAAATATATCTGCAATATCAGAGCCTTTTATTACCTTAAATCTACTTCAGCTCAACTTCCAAATTACCAAAGAGATTCTAAGATTTCTTCTCCATCACGAACATTACAGAAGAGCTGCTTTCATCTCCACGTGACAATATCTCTCACACACACACATTCACAGCAGACTGTTGAATGTTATTGATCATTGATGTTTAAAGTGTGATGTTAAAGGATATGGGCTGGACACCAGTCGAATACACCAGCTGCGCGGGCAGGTGCTCTGCTTGAGACAGAAGAAGATGATGGGAGCTAACTCCGGGTACGGAACAACCAGATCGCTTAACTCACTGCTGACGTCATCGGCCACTTCCTCTCTCTGCTCTGTTGGCCCCGCCTCTTCCTGCTCGACAGGCCGATCCCAGCCGGGAGAGGCAGACGGGTCCACGTGTGGCTCCGCCCCCACCGCAGCGGGACCCTCTGAAGTCATGGCTCTGGACCCGTCTGCAACAGAATAAGTGCTTTAAGAATCACATTCATGAGCTCTCATCTGATGACAGAACTGTTATAATGACACCGAACGACACTTTAAACTTGATTTGTTGGAGTGTGCAGAAGTCTGAGAGCTCCGCTATAAATGAGTCCAATTTACATTTTGCTCTTGTTTTTTCGAATGTGGCTACACAGAATCCCTGAGAACAATCTGAAGTGAAACCCATCAGAAACATGACTGCAGCAGTGTGTGTGTGTATATGTGTGTGTGTGCGTGCGTCTCCAGGTGCCTCTTGTGTAAACTAATGACATTTACATAATGATGTTTCTTTATTTACTAAACACCTGCTGATGACCTTAGATATACTCAAACAAACACACGCACACACATAAACACTCTCTCTGTTTCACACACAGACGCACCCACACAAAATGAAGGAATAGAAATGACAAGGAGCACAAACAATTTCTGACACAATTTTGTTTTTTTGTTAAGCATGAGAAGCCCTCATGAGCTCCATCAACATCTTTAGCCCAACTGTGGAAACGCCCACTAGACTAGACACGCCCACATCACCAAAACTCACCATCACTTCTGTCAAACAGAAACCCCGCTGACAGCTGTCAGTCATTACTGTGCTCTCTCTTTCAGGGTACTTTTGTCTCGACAAATAAAAATATTAATATTAAATGTAGGTTTTAGGCAGAAACATGAGAATGTAATAAAAGTAAAGAGTGTATATGAGCCTTGAGATGAAGGGAGTAGTTTGTGAAGCTGAGAGATGAATGAGATGTTTGTCTCTTCTCCTCCAGTAACATCTGCATCTCTCTCACTTCTTTAAATGTATTACATTTATAACAAATGTCTCTCTCTCTCTCTCTCTCTCTCTCTTTCTGCAGTTATGTAGTTGTTAATGTCTCAGGAAAGCGCCGCTGATAAAAATAGCATGTGATGTATTTTGTTTTAGGAAGCTAGCTCTGCATGTGTATGTGTGTGTTTGATTCACATAAAGCACAGGTGATGATTAATGACCCAGACACACACACACACACACACACACAGACTCACACAGACGCACGCACAACACAAATATGACCAGCCACAAAAACCCTCTGCTGAATGGCGACTGTAACTCTGATGTGACAGAGAATGTTTTAGAGATGTACTGCAGATGCGCAAACCAACTCATCTACAAACTGATGATGTGCAGATATGTGCGCAGGTTCACAAGAATAAGATGTTGTTTTCCATTTGAGAAAATGACACTAAATAAATGCTAAAAGAGCTTTACTGGTGTGATGTAACAGGATGAGTACACTGTCAAAAGCACTGGAACATTCTGTAGGTGTGAACAGGTGTAAAACTACATCATGATGCCAGAAACCTTCATCCGAGTGGACTTCAGGGAAAAGTGAACAAAAATGAAAAGAAAACTTGAATGCAATGTGTCTGGAAGCGACGGCTGTGACTGTGATGACATCCTCTGAGACTCAGTTCAGTATTATATGAGCGCTCTGAACTTCTGATGAGATGAGATGCCATCACCACAGTAAACCCCAAATCTAACCGTGTGTTAAACATGAGCAGGTACAGGTGACGTTCTCTCTCTCCTGTTATTCACTTTCATTCAGTGGACATCACGTCCGATGTGGACGGAACATTCTCAAAATGACATTACAGGATCTTACATATTATTCACAAAATAAAAGAGAAGAGACCGGACTACCACAACACCTATAAGCTTATATCTATAATGAGCTTCAGCCAAACTTTCCTCCACACAGCACAATACACACACACACACACACACACACACACACACGTGTGTATATAACATGATGATTTATGTAAGTGTAAAACCCACACCTACACAGTTTTATTAAATCACGAGACTGAAATACTGAGGGAGGTAAAGCGACAAAAAACCTGTATAAAACCTGTTTAAATGAGGAGATAAAGGAATCTACACACACACACAGCAGGAGGGACGTTCAGACGTCAACTGTGTTCTTGGAAATTCAACTGGATTAAAAGAGCAGTTGGTTTCATACTGTGAGTCTCACGAACATTCATGACACCCTATAAACTGAATATCTCTCTCTCTCTCATCCTGTAATTAATCCACTGAAAATGTGCATTCAAGGGGATTCTCACACTTAACTAATGTCTAATGTAAAAAGACTAACGTGTGTTAAACATTCATTTCAACACCAGACAAACTCACTATAATGACAATAAGAGCAAGCACTGTCAATCCTTTCACCTGTAAAGAAATCAGCCAATCACAACAGAGCCTATTAACACACAATTACTGCTGCAACACATGCTAATCTGACTTGAGTATTATCAAATATCACCTTATGATGTCATCAGTGACACACACACATGTTAAAATGACATCATCAAATCAAACATTAATGTTACACATTCATGAAGCCCCATGGTACATAAACACAGAGATACACAGCTGGTGCTAAACAAATATGACTAATAAACAATAAACAAACACAGCTAATGCTAAACAAACAAAAGTCTGACACTAAAACAAACACACTGATGTTAAACACAACAGATTAACCAAATATTGTTATTTAGAAATACACAGAAATGTCCCCCTCCTTAAAACATGATAAAGCGTGTGTTTATTATTTCTATAAATGCTCAGTTTTCTGTGGGTGTTTGCCATCTCTGCCACACACACACACACACACACACACAGTCTGAGCCAAGCGGTGTGTTTGTCCAGACTCATTAAGCACTTAACAATCAGTGTTATTGTCTTACAAACACACACACACAAAAGCGTGCGCAGACATATTCTCTGGTTCTTTAGCTGTTCCGGACTGTTAGCGCTGACACTCTAAAATAACTCCCATTCTGCACACTAAATTACACAACACCAGCACTGTCAGCACACACACACACTTAAAAACAAGTAAATAAAGGATGGAATTTCTATTCATTCAGTAATGCATTATGGTATACATTATCATCATCACCTGGTACCATCAGGCTTCACCAGCATCTCATCATCTTACACAATTTAATATAATTGTAAGTGAAGTGTTTCACATTATAATCAGACCATCAACAGATCTGGGTTCTGATCCACACCATCACAACAGACCCTCATCTGAATGACTTGAACATAAATGAGTGTTGAACAATGAGCGTGTAACAATAATCTTCTCACAACAATAAAATCTTAAACACACACACACTTTATACTACAAACACACACACACACACTGTCACAGATCTACAGCCTCTGGGTAAGAGCAAAAAACTCATTATGTGTTACCCTTCACTATCTCCTGTTTCACACACACGAACACACGCACACAACATATATTCACATATGACAATCTATTTGATTAAAGACACCAATGAATTTCAATTTAATTTATGAATATGAACAGCATACTTGGGATAATGTACAGGCAGCCTGTTGTTATCGCAGAAATAAGCCCTGACAGTCTGACAGGACATGATCTTGTATCTTATAAAAATCACCATTTTAAGGTGAGAAACGACGTTCAAATGACACAAACTGGCATTTCGGTTGAATCATTTGTAAATATAACGTCATATAAGTTATTAAACGAAAATCTAAAAATCTGTCAAAATTATTTGCTTCATCTGGGTTACCGTGTGTTATTAGTTTTGAGAGGTTGTTATCTGGGAATAACAAATCCGAATTAAGCATTTCAACTAGCCGTGTAATAAAAATAGTTGTGTAACTGTAGTGTGAGTAAAGGTGCCAAACAACATACTGTAGACACATGAATTCAGAGCGAGGGGTCAAAGTTGAATGCTTATTTCTATCTATAACGACTGTAAACGTGTCTTATCCAATCAGGATTGAGTGTCTGAGGAATGTGTTTGTCAGGAAGCACAACAGACAGCTGGACTGAAATAGTTGTGTTGACACGAGGGACACAGTGTTATCATAGCAGACAGTTTGAAACACATTTCCTGCACTGAAATATTGATGAGTGTTATAAATAACTGCATCATTTCATCAAAGTGACACAAACCAGAGAAGATGCTTGACATCAGCCGGGTGTTTCCCCGGTAACAGAGGGACCGGCGAGGAGAGACCGCTCAATACACCACACACACACACACACACACACACACACACACACACACACACACACACACACACACAGGTGAAGAGTGTTCATGTGAGGATCATTGATTCATGAAGCTGACTCTAACACGCTGATGTTAGTTTAACACTCAGCAGCAGCGACATTAACAGTGTTGTGTGATAATAGAAACACTGGGTCTCATTCACTTAGCTTGCATACGCACAAATATGCGTGAAACAAAGCATTTTAAGAACAACTAAAAATGTGCACGAAAATGTATTATACATTTACGAAGAAATATAGGGACAGCTGATACCACACGTACACAAAAGCACTTACACTCTACCGTATAATTGTGTAACATTTTATCTGAACACAACCATAATTGTATTCATTAACTGTATTACAAAATTCATTTATAAAATGATATAATACAATTATTCAATATATTTTTAATTTAATTTTGCTGTTCATTTCATCAGACAATAAACTGTACATTGAAAGAGTATGAAAAGCTGCATATGTGTTGCAAGGTTTCTCTGAAATATAGGTCTATGTACAGCTGGCTAATGAGAGGTCTATAATCTGGGTATAAAAGAATTAAAGGTGTTTATTAAAGCTTTCCTGTATTTCAGTGGTAAGAGCATTATGTTATCAACGCATGGTTGTGTGTTGGATCCCAGGGGATTTCAGATACCTACGTATAAATGTATAGGATAATACAATGTAAGTTGCTTCGGATAAAAGCGTCTGCCAAATGCCTAAATGTAAATGTTTATTGTGTTTGAACACTTGGCATTGCTCGAGGAGAGCGTCTCTGAACAGCGGCACGAAAGTGACAAAAGGCTGTAAGGAAAGACGTGTGCATAAAGCGCTTATGTGGAGATGGATTGGCCGTGTAACGCGTGTTTAATGCAAATGACTATTCTTGTACAAGCTGCCGCTCATGTAGAACTCTCCAAATTCACAAAGATTTCAAATAACAAACCTACAACATTGTTTTTTGTAGACATACACACATAATGCATGTGCTAAGAGTGAACAACACTGAAATGAAAAGATACGGATCCAGGTGTGTACAGAACTACAGAGTCAACAGATGTAAACAGATGTGATGGATGTTTAACAATTAAACCGATTTATTTATATAAATGACAAAACAAACAAACAGACACAACAAGCATGATGTTTTATTTAATATTTACACTTCTTTTGTTCAACTGTGTGTGTGACTTCACTGAACAAAACTACAGTCACACTGACATCATTCTGATCAGAAAATGAGCCCAAATGTATGTGCAGATTGTGTGTGAAAAGAACTGAACCGTGTGTGTACAGAAGAGAAGTTCAGCTGCAGTGTGAATGTGAAACATCATCCAGATGATCAAACTGAAACCAAAACAAATGAGAGAAATGTGTTCATTACCGATCAGTTTAGATGAACCTTCCTTTAATATTCTGTCTCCACAGCAACACAAGAAGATTCAATGAATCCATAAACACACACAGAGAAGATATCTAAAAGCTCTTATTTCCACATTCCATGATGAATTATTGAACATTATACAGATTTGTAACCTGACGGCAAAAATCTCATTATTATTAATATTACTGAATATGTTCTCTCTGAAAGCAGATCTTTCCATGACTGTTGCTGGTATTACAACACTTAATAGTGTTAAACACACACACACATCATCTCGCCTCCATCACGCTCTCCAGCCGTCTCATCAACGCTCAACATTAAAACATTGCTTACAGCCACACAGAGGCAGAACACAGCTCAGCCTCACAGAGAGAGAGAGAGAGAGAGAGAGTTATGAATGAGAGTGACTTTATTCTATGAATGACCTACATCTGTTTCCAGTGTATACACACATTATCTGATGTGCTGTGTGTACAAACGAGTACAGATTAATACACACTACTAGTGTAAAAACTCTGCCGGTGAGGTAATCACACATCTATATGGTCTTTCTATTCCAGTACCACTTCTTAGAGATAGAGTCTACACTGATAACACTTCATTGATATTCATCATTTAGAAACATCATCAAGCACAAGACACTGAACGCTCTACAGATACAGGTCACACAGACATTCATTGAAGCCTTTTTCCATAAGTTATTTTTTGTGAAAAAAACGTTAACTATAAAACTATAAAGAGTAAAGGGTTGGATCTCAATGTTTTAGACTGCACTGCAGACCCTGGTTCAGAAACACTGTTCTATGACATCACTGCGTAGAAACTGTAGTATGACCAAAGAGTGTCTGTGATTCAGATGTGAGACGTGATTGAGATTCAGAAATCTTTCTCTGATTCTGAGACACATTCTGTCTGCACCTCATACAATATTACTGTAATGGAGCCATTAGTCAAATCATCCGCTTGATACTGGACACAGAGACCGGCACACTTACAATAACAGCCCTTGTCCAACGTGAAGGAGAAACATCTGAGCACCCATTCAATAAACACACACACCTTTAAACCAGCAAAGACCTAAAGAATGACAGTGTGTGTGTGTGTGTGTGTGTGTGTGTGTGTGTGTGTGTGTGTGTGTGTGTGTGTGTGTGTGTGTGTGTGTGTGTGTGTGTGTGTGTGTGTGTGTGTGTGTGTGTGTGTGTGTGTGCGTGTGCGTGTGCGTGTGCGTGTGCGTGTGCGTGTGCGTGTGCGTGTGCGTGTGCTTGTGCGTATGCGTGTGAGGTCGGAGGGCTGAGTTATTAGTTTTATTGATCCAGGGTTCACCACAGCAAAAGAATTAGGCTTCCAACCCCACAACAGCAAGACCCTCCACATCACACGAGCAGATGACCTCTAAACGATTACATTCATTACACATCAACACATCTGTTTTATTCAGACAGCTCTCATTGATCATCTCAAGATGTGACTATAGAAAATACACATGAGAACTGTTACAGACCTTAAAAATGACAAGCATGAACTATACCATAATCCACAGATAATCCCATAAACATGTCATGGAAACTGAGATTTCCTGTTTGATTTAACAGCTAAACACACACGCGTCATTTATACAGTCAGGGTTAGACTTTATTATTTTATAACTTTATACTGCAAACCTGTCATTCAAGTTAAATTAATTTAGCAAGGTGGCTCACAGAAGTCACATCTAAATATAGTTAATTGTTTATTTAAATGAACTCTCCTCTCATATTTATAATAATCTTATGAATTGTAAGCGTTAATTCTAGATAATAATGAATCATCTACTCTATAATCGATTTTAATATGTGTCAGAACATGTGATTGAGATTCAGTGATGTTAGAGGATTATTTTTTGCATCAGAAACACGAGTGCGCCCATCACATTCATCACATTTGTCTTTATTTATCACCAGTCCAAAATTAATTTCATCCATAGACACATTAAACTCTCTCGTGATTCAATGAGCGCGCTCACGGACAACACACGGGAGCGAGCAGCCGTTTCAGAAAGTCGCGTGTTATAACTCTAATTAAAACACTCAAATATCCTGCTTAATGTAAATGAATCGTTCGGAAATCTCAGAAAAAACAAAGAAATGCTTCCACTTTACACTATATGAATGGTGTGATGTTTCTGGCGCGTGATGAAACAGGTGATAAATAAAGACAAATATGATGTGATGGGCGCACTTGTGTTTACCTGACAAAAATAATCCTCTAATATCTCAACATCACTGAATCTAAATCACATATTAAAATCGATTATAGAGTAGATGATTGATTATACGACGCTCACTATAAATATGAGAGGAGAGTTCATTTAAATAAACAATAAACTATATTTAGATGCGGCTTCTGTGCATTTATTCTGTGTGTGCGTGTGTTCAGATGAGTGTAAAAGTTTGAATGGTCACGTCCTGAACTCACCGTGATATCTGTCATTAAAGATGAAAGCGCGGAGAGATGCGCGTGCAGGTGTCGTGATGCTGCGTCCCGCCGCCTCAGATGAAAGATGTTTTATTTGTCATCAGTGTCAATAAACACAGAGAAGCTCTGAGGAAACTCCACAATCCACACGAGAAACTCAATCTGCCCGCGAGCGCGCGCTCTTCGTGTCCGTGGGAATGTCTTCAGGAATGATGTTAGAGGACGCGCGCGGACTCCTCGGATGCGCGCGCACTTGAGCTTCCCGTGAGATTCTCTTCCAGCTGCAAACATCCACAGACATCACGGCGTGTTTCGCGTGGGTTCTGGAGGCTGTTGCATCACCTGAGCGCGCGGGCGCAGCATCGCCTCAGGTGAGCGCACGCGGGAACGCGCACGGTGATTCCGAAGGAGAGCCGAGCAACTTGCACAGACGTAAGTTTGTGTGCTCCCTATAAAGACAGCATCTCTGGTGCGCCTTAAAGGAACAGCTCACAAATAACATGCATTTACCTGCAGTAAAACACTTTAAGTATTTACTATAGTAAACTGTATGGGTGCTATGGTAGTAAACAAGTACATCATTCTTTGTAGTAATATCTATATGTTACACTATAGACTACTACAGTAAGAGGCTTCAAAACATTTGAAATATTTGCTCCCCAGTCCAACACACTACTGTTACTGTAACATGCTTTATTTTTGGTCTGATCTTTGTCTCTTGAAGGACTTTTTGATGTGTGCTTGAATGTTCCTCAGTCATGTACTGTAATGCACATTTATGTGAGACAGACAGTGATGGAGCAGAGTTTGATCTAAACCAGACGATAATAACACACTGTTAGCTGAACTCTTCTTCAGCCCTAAGCAGTCAGCACACTAAACATTATCTCTCTCGTGCTTCTGACACTAAATACACCAAATCAATTATTACAATCGCTCAAACTAAACACTTATGACATTCTAGTTACAGAGATATTGTATTTCCTCGGATTACACACGGAAGAGCAAGATTAGATGTGTTCAGTCATATGAGAGAGAGCTTGACGCTGATGTCAATGTCATTCATCACAGTCATTCATCACATGTGTGTGTGCGTGTCTGTCCGCGTATGTGTGTGTGTGTGTGTGCATGCATGCGTGTCTGTCTGCGTATGTGTGTGTGCGTGCGTGTCTGTATGTGTGTGTGTGTGTGTGCATGCATGCGTGTCTGTCTGCGTATGTGTGTGTGCGTGCGTGTCTGTATGTGTGTGTGTGTGTGTGTGTGTGTGTGTGTGTGTGTGTGTGTGTGTGTTCCAGCTAAAACAAGAACATCAATCCATCATCCATACGTTTTAGGCCTTATCCCTACTGGGGTCTCAGGACATAACACACACACACACACACACACACACACACACACACACACACACAAGTCACCAACTCATGTAAAGAAATACTGCACAAATATATGTTACATCTGACTTATAAAACCAGCTAAAACAAGTCAAAATGGCCAGCTGTTTTAGAACAGTTATAGCTGCTTTAAATCCAAATAAATATGACGTCTAAACTATTATTTAACAATATTTCCCAGATCAATTCTGCCTGCAGTTGATAATCATAAGCTGAGTGCGATTGAGTTGAATTGAGTTAATAATTTGTCAACCCTAAATGAGGACAGATTTACGATCCTAGATGTGACACAAAACTACAAAACAAAGCTTTCCTATGTCTCAGTGGTTAGAGCAGGTGCTAGTGATGCCAAGGTCATGGGTTCCAAACCAGGGATTGTACATACGTAGAAATATGTATAGTATCATAACATGTAAGTCGCTTTGGATAAAAGCGTCTGCAAAATTTTAGCGGGTTTCATCGCCATGGTAACTAATGCATGAGGGCTTGCCACTATTGTACGCTGACCCTATTCGACAGAGGAGACTATATCCATTAAAGTCGCTATTTTAGTTTGTTTTTTGCACATAAAGTATTCTCATCGCTTCAAAGAATTTCAACTGAGCCGCTATGAGCGGATGGACCAATGTCACCATGTCTTTAGTGCTTTTCTGGACCTTGACAACAGTTGACACCATGATGTCTATGAGGAAGTCTGGAAATCTCTCAGATGTCACATGCAGTGTTTATGCCTTGTAAATGTGCTCCAATTCATTAGATTTTTTCATTATGATCTCTTCATCTTCATCAGAAAAGTGATCAAAGTCAAATCAAACTGATGACACATCAGTACAGATCATGATAACGCAGAACTCACCTGCATTCATGTAAGGCCACGTTTACACTATGAAAAACTAAAGTTTTTACTTTGCGTTTTAGAAAAGTTTCAAAGCGGTCTGCATTTACACAGATCCAGGAAAACTGATTAATGCAGTAGTGTGCATGCAAGGCCAAGGTTGTTGTGTATAGAAAATGTGGATTTGCTGTACCAATTCCAACACACTATTTACTTTCCCCAGACTTAAACACAAATATATGTCGACCAACGGTATTAAAAAGCACTTTTGGCTTATAACTGTACATGTGTATGTGCCAAGGTACTTCCTGCTTCTTTACACAACAACATCGCCACCCACTGGCCTGGCTTGCATACTACAGCGTTTATATCAGTTTTCCTGGATCTGTGTAAATGCAGAAGTTTCATGTCTACGTGAAACTTTTCAAATACATTTCAGTTTTTCATCGTGTAAACGTGGCCTAAATCTCATTCTGTCGGGTCTGAAATAGATCCAAACAAATAAACAATAAACATTCAGAAACACATTTATATTTTGTCATTTAGCAGACACTTTAATCCAGAGCTGCTGAAGGAAGAGATGTGTTCTTAGCCGATTCTTAAAAACAACTATAGGATGATAGTCGATTCATTTGACTTCTTCCACAAACAAACATGTTTAAACTTTCCACCCTAAATAAACCACACCCGTCATGTGACTCAAATATATGGTCACTTTGCGCGTTCGACATGATGTGGTCTGCACAGATTCATCAGCGTATGACGTTAAAGTATCGCGAGATTCCAACTGAATACATTATATTCATTACAAATCTTACTGGACATATAATTGCCACCTGCATTACATTTATTGTGTTTATATAAAGTGTTTTTTCCACAATAGTTACCATAAAAACAGTTGACACCTACCAAAGATCTAACAAACCACAATACACACACACACACACTATACAAAGCAACAGTAAAGGTCAAGATATTTTCAAAGCAATCTAAATGAGTGTGATATCATATAAAGTTTATGTCATACTTAGACTAAAGTTTTTAAGCTTAGGCCTATTGTAAAAATTGTAAAATCAAACATCATCAAGTAACACACTTATCTCTGTGGAGATAAGTTCTGTTCCTTAAATACACAGGAAGTGTGTGTGTGTGTGTGTGTGTAAGTCACAGTTTAAACAACAGCTGGATTGGTGAGAACTCAAGGGGAGGGTATCATTTCTTATTTCTGTTTCCTCTTTTTTCAATCATGCATGCAAGATTCGTACATAATGCATAATGAGTTTGACTTGATGTCTTCTGCCAGGCGTTAGAAAATAAGCTGACAGCTCGTGTTAGAAAACTCAGATTGGGAACTGTAAGTACAACAATCTTTACATTTCAGAACATTCTTCAAACATCGCTGTATGAATCTGAAAATGAAGGAATAAATAATGTTGTGCTCATGTTGTGAAGTAAAACCTGTTGAGTTAAGAGAAGAGTCTGATGTAAGGTGTGGTTTCTGTTGAAAACATGATCAGTCATCACAAGGTTTATATATATATATATATATATATATATATATATGCAGGCTGACAACTCAGTTACCCCATTTAGGTTTAAAGCATGTCAATAAATGCACTGTGTGTTACAGGAACATATGTGTCTGAAGATTTATTTAAAGACATGATAGTAAGGTGTGTGTCTATAAAATAAATCCACAACTAGAAATCTTCGCTGAGCTCAAAGCTGTGACCACAGCCCCGTTGCTCTGTACTTATAAATCATTGGACCTGGAGCTTTTGAAAGAGATGAAATAGAAACATAACCAGCGGTGCAGAAACACAGATCTGGACGGAAACAGATGCTGATGCAGCGTGAACACACACCATCCATTAAACTTTCTACCAGCTCAAGTGTGTGTTGTGTTTTAAATATGTCACTTCTGCTGTAGTTTGAGTATTTGTGTTGCCTGTGGCTGAACAGTTTGACTGACGTGTGGTTTCTGGTATTGCAACATCGACTCTTTTTCCTCTCTTCTTCTTATGTGAAGCATTCGTCGCTGCGTGATATCTCACTAACAAAGTTTGTCAAAAATGTATATCTGATGAATATAATAAAGTCTTGCCATTCTCTCATTGAATATTTGCTGTCACATTCATCATGTGGGATGGTTTGTGATCACTCATTATTGCTGTTTCATGTTGACACTTTCAAGTTTAAAGCGAATGTTGATTTTGTTCATTCACTGTGTTTCTCAGTTAAGTCTCAGAGTTTTGATCATGGAGGCGACCGGCAAATATGACTTCAGTGCTTCAGCAGAGGATGAGCTGAGCTTCAAGAGAGGAGATAACATCAAGGTCTCTGAGCTGCTTAGCACATACATGTTACATTGATACACACAATTTGTCTAACACGCTTTAAAAAAACAATAACTTCACTACATTCATTCATTTAAAGGGCCAGTGTGTAGTATATTGGAGGATCTAGAATGAGCTATTTTCATCTACACACACAGCGGGTGCCCTTGCCCAGGATTCATCATGTTGTTTCTACAGTGTCCCTAAACAGACAAACGTCTCTACAGAATGCGTTTTGCACATTCAGCAAAGAAGCGAAAACTTGACAACATCTTTGACCTGTGTCAGCCACCATAGATTGCACTAAATTTCACGGAATGGTCCTTTAAATCTTATGATTATGTTTTGTCTGTTGAAGGAGGTGTTGAAGTGTTTTTGTATTCATCTACTGTAGATTTTATGCACCAATGAAAACTGGTTCCGAGCAGAAATAAACGGCATGGAAGGATGTGTGCCACAGAATTACATCATCACAAACTTCCCCAGGTAACAGACACACATCGGCCCGGTCAGCTGTGTTTCAGCGGTCAGAGGTCGTGCTCGTGTGTGGAGTTTGTTCAAGATCGTGTCGGTCCTTTATGTGATAGTACAATCTGTCTTCAGTTGGTTTCAGGAGAACATCAGCCGGCACGCCTCACAGGAGAAACTGATGTCTCAGCCAATCGGATCCTTCATCATCCGCGGCTCACAGAGTTCACAAGGGGACTTCTCGATTTCAGTCAGGTACACGTTGACATTTCCAAAAGACATCTTTTAGTTTGATTTATAAGCTTGTGTCCTTGTTGGGTCCTTACAGTGTCAAACATTTATTGAGCTCGCGTGTGTTTGACTTTCACACTGTTTTTTGTGTTTGTGGCTTTAGACATGAAAGTGATGTTCAGCACTTTAAGGTGATGAGAAGCAGGAGCGGGCAGTATTTTCTCTGGAACGAGAAGTTCAGTTCCCTCAACAAACTGGTGGAGTTTTACACCCAAAACTCCATTTCCAAACAGAGTCGTGTGTTTCTGCTGACAGAACAGCGGGTGAGTCGCCCTGAACCCAGGAGATCAGACAGACAAAAACCACTTAGGAACGGTCCAGAAACCCCACAGGACACCCTAGCAACTGCCGAGAAACAATTCAATATTTTACAATAGTTGAAAGTGGCTTCTTAATAGCTGGAGGTGTGTCTTTGGAGAGAGCCGGAGAGCGGGACATTTTCCCTGTTAATGTTTTTAAAGCTAGTTTACTATTTAACGTCATTATGAAACTACACACCCAACCTTTGATACTGCTGTTCTCTCACTCTCTCTCTCTCTCTCTCTCTCTCTCTCTGTGTGTGTGTGTGTGTGTGTGTGTGTGTGTGTGTGTGTCAGAGTCTACCAGATGCTCCACACAGAAATCCTGTACAACCATCTGCCTTCTCTCAGGTAGAGCTTTACTCATTCTTGCGTTCGTCTGATCTCATGAGTCAAATCAAGTTTCATTCAAGCTTTCTTTTATTGTCATAGGGGAGACCCAACAATTTCCGGGCACCGCCCCTGCCCCGCCCACCTGAACCCCAACCACCTCCACAGGTACAACACACACACACACACACACCTGTTATACAGGCAATGTCTTTGATTGTGTGAGAAGCTCATAAAGTGACGAGAGATGTTTTCATGTGTGGTTGCGTCTGCAGTCGTCTGTGACGTCCGTTCGAGCCATGTTTGACTTCACTGCAGAAGATCCGGATGAGTTGAACTTTCGCACAGGAGATCTTATTGAGGTTCTAGATCAGTCGGATCGTTTCTGGTGGAAGGGTCGTCTGCGTGGAAGAACCGGACTCTTTCCTGTCAACTACACAAATCCTGTTTAAAACTCATCACACATAAATGTATATTACACTTGATTATAATAACAACAGAACATACAAAGATGTGTTTAGTTTAACAGCTGAGCATTCACACTTAATACATCATCTTGATAGATCCTTTGAAATGATCAGGATTTCTGCATAAAATGTTCCCAAAACATGATATTCATTTAAGGTGTACTTGATTTATAAACACCACCGTGACAACCAAAGGTCAGAGTCAACTATATTTATGTTCCTAGTTTTGATGCGAACAAGTTATTAAATTCATATTATGAGTTATTTACATTAACAGTCAAAATAATCCCAGTTCAGAAAATACAAAACCAATAAACTTCTCCAAAACTTCACTTTTCTGTGCAGTTATTCCAATGACTATTAATTTGTCTGCATATCAGAAGGTTCTTTGTCTGTATGTACATTTTTTACACTCATTACATTTACATTTAGTCATTTAGCAGATGCTTTTATCCAAAGCGACTTACAGAGAGTTCAGGGAGCAATAAGTGATATATCATATGAAGAGCAATAGTTAGAGGGTTAGTGTACTTTTAGGACGGTGTGAAGGTTCTTGATGGGGTGTAGGAGTGTAGTAGGGTGTGAAGGTTCTTGATGGGGTGTAGGAGTGTAGTAGGGTGTGAAGGTTCTTGATGGGGTGTAGGAGTGTAGTAGGGTGTGAAGGTTCTTGATGGGGTGTAGGAGTGTAGTAGGGTGTGAAGGTTCTTGATGGGGTGTAGGAGTGTAGGATGGTGTGAAGGTTCTTGATGGGGTGTATGAGTGTAGGACGGTGTGAAGGTTCTTGATGGGGTGTATGAGTGTAGTAGGGTGTGAGGGTTCTTGATGGGGTGTAGGAGTGTAGTAGGATGTGAAGGTTCTTGATGGGGTGTAGGAGTGTAGTAGGGTGTGAAGGTTCTTGATGGGGTGTAGGAGTGTAGTAGGATGTGAAGGTTCTTGATGGGGTGTAGGAGTGCAGTAGGGTGTGAAGGTTCTTGATGGGGTGTATGAGTGTAGTAGGATGTGAAGGTTCTTGATGGGGTGTAGGAGTGTAGTAGGGTGTGAAGGCTCTTGATGGGGTGTAGGAGTGCAGTAGGGTGTGAAGGTTCTTGATGGGGTTTAGGAGTGTAGGACGGTGTGAAGGTTCTTGATGGGGTGTAGGAGTGTAGTAGGGCGTGAAGGTTCTTGATGGGGTGTAGGAGGGTAGTAGGGTGTGAAGGTTCTTGATGGGGTGTAGGAGTGTAGTAGGGTGTGAAGGTTCTTGATGGGGTGTAGGAGTGTAGGATGGTGTGAAGGTTCTTGATGGGGTGTATGAGTGTAGGACGGTGTGAAGGTTCTTGATGGGGTGTATGAGTGTAGTAGGGTGTAAAGGTTCTTGATGGGGTGTAGGAGTGTAGTAGGGTGTGAAGGTTCTTGATGGGGTGTAGGAGTGTAGTAGGGTGTGAAGGTTCTTGATGTAGTGTATGAGTGTAGGACGGTGTGAAGGTTTTTGATGGGGTGTATGAGTGTAGGACGGTGTGAAGGTTATTGATGGGGTGTAGGAGTGTAGTAGGGTATGAAGGTTCTTGATGGGGTGTAGGAGTGTAGTAGGATGTGAAGGTTCTTGATGGGGTGTAGGAGTGTAGTAGGATGTGAAGGTTCTTGATGGGGTGTAGGAGTGTAGTAGGGTGTGAAGGTTCTTGATGGGGTGTAGGAGTGTAGGAAGGTGTGAAGGTTCTTGAGGGAGTGTAGGAGTGTAGGAGGGTGTGAAGGTTCTTGATGGGGTGTAGGAGTGTAGGAGGGTGTGAAGGTTCTTGATGGGGTGTAGGAGTGTAGTAGGATGTGAAGGTTCTTGATGGGGTGTAGGAGTGTAGTAGGATGTGAAGGTTCTTGATGGGGTGTAGGAGTGTAGTAGGGTGTGAAGGTTCTTGATGGGGTGTAGGAGTGTAGTAGGATGTGAAGGTTCTTGATGGGGTGTAGGAGTGTAGTAGGGTGTGAAGGTTCTTGATGGGGTGTAGGAGTGTAGGACGGTGTGAAGGTTCTTGATGGGGTGTAGGAGTGTAGTAGGGTGTGAGGGTTCTTGATGGGGTGTAGGAGTGTAGTAGGGTGTGAAGGTTCTTGATGGGCTGTATGAGTGTAGGACGGTGTGAAGGTTCTTGATGGGGTGTATGAGTGTAGTAGGGTGTGAAGGTTCTTGATGGGGTGTAGGAGTGTAGAAGGGTGTGAAGGTTCTTGATGGGGTGTAGGAGTGTAGTAGGGTGTGAAGGTTCTTGATGGGGTGTAGGAGTGTAGGAGGGCGTGAAGGTTCTTGATGGGGTGTAGGAGTGTAGTAGGGCGTGAAGGTTCTTGATGGGGTGTAGGAGTGTAGGAGGGTGTGAAGGTTCTTGATGGGGTGTAGGAGTGTAGGAGGGTGTGAAGGTTCTTGATGGGCTGTAGGAGTGTAGTAGGGTGTGAAGGTTCTTGATGGGGTGTAGGAGTGTAGGAGGGCGTGAAGGTTCTTGATGGGGTGTAGGAGTGTAGTAGGGCGTGAAGGTTCTTGATGGGGTGTAGGAGGGTAGTAGGGTGTGAAGGTTCTTGATGGGGTGTAGGAGTGTAGTAGGGTGTGAAGGTTCTTGATGGAGTGTAGGAGTGTAGTAGGGTGTGAAGGTTCTTGATGGGGTGTAGGAGTGTAGTAGGGCGTGAAGGTTCTTGATGGGGTGTAGGAGTGTAGTAGGGCGTGAAGGTTCTTGATGGGGTGTAGGAGTGTAGTAGGGCGTGAAGGTTCTTGATGGGGTGTAGGAGGGTAGTAGGGTGTGAAGGTTCTTGATGGGGTGTAGGAGGGTGTGAAGGTTCTTGATGGATTGTAGGAGTTCAAATGTTACAAACCAATGGAACGTGTTGTGTTTGCCCTGTTCTTTAATGACATCATCACAACATGTGATTGGAAGGAAAACAACAGCACAAATGAATCAGTAAAGAATGTGATGGTGTCTTGTTTCACACAATCACAAATGATTTCAATCTGTTTTTATATCAAGAATTATATGATCACACACCTAAATACAGTCTATCGAGGGAAGTGTCAGTGGGAAGCATCCACAAAACATCCAAATTCAAACGACATACAAGAACTCTTATGTTTCCACTCTTGTGTTAAAACTCGGAGAGAGATCAAATCAGATGTCAATCATTCAGAAAGGAACTTTTCTCTGGAACAGGATCCGTTGAACCACGCCCACCCGCCCTGGCGCGCGCGCGCGAGAGAGAGAGCACACAGGTAACGTGCACTTGGTTCAGGTAAGAGTTAAGGACAGATATGGCGGAGTCTCAGCTCGTGTGTCTGGAGGACGGCCTCATTCCCGCCGAGGTGCCCGAATCCAACCCGCAGTTCTACTACAGCGAGCGGCAACGGGTGGCGCTCGAAGAGCTGCTGAGACACGGTGACGGAGCCTTTAAAACCCTCCTGAAGGAAGAGAAGAGCACAGACTTCCTGTCGGCGCGAGAACTCAAGACCATCATTGACACCTTCGTCAAATGTCTTGTGGTGGATGAAGAAGAGAAGAAGCGGAATGAAACGGTTAAAGAGAAGAATGAAGCCTCAGAGTCTCTGCGCTCCACCTACTGGCCGCAGATGTCGGACACGGAGGCGCCGGATCTGGACATCGGGTGGCCCTCATCCGGGCTCTTTAAAGGAGTGACCCAGGTCACCGTACACACACACCCGCCGAAAGAGAACGGGCCGCACATCAAAGAGGTCATCCGGAAATTAATCCAGAAATCCTATAAGGTCAGATAATCACTTCCCCTAAACACTCCACCTATAGACATCACTTACTTTAGATTGTAGGCTACTGTTCACTACAGTATTTACTATAGTTAATGCGACAGAATACTATAGAATAGATTTCCCATGGGATTGATGGACGTATTACTAAGGTAACCATGAAGTCATAGTATATTAACTTGATTGCATTTATTACAGATGAAATGAGCACATTTGACTCCATCAGATAGCCTTTTGTATCATATAAATCACTATCCTGACTGTGTTTGATTCTCTGATGGAATCTGTGTTTACAGTATAGAGTCAGCACAGCAGTCAGTGGTCTGATTATTATCAGACACCGGCGGTCAGAATGAGTGTGTATAAAAACAGATGCGTGATGGATTTATAAGAACCGGTGTACAGACATTCAACACCATGAACTCAACACCATCATGTGTTCTTATAATGTAAAACACATCACGTGTAAATAAACTTCAGACTTCAGTGAGAGGAAAGCAACATTCCACACGAGAGTGAAAGTGAAGGAAGAGCCGCACCTTTAGTTGTGTGAGTCCAGGTGAATTCCTGTAACTCCACCAGACGACTCCGGAGAAGGGTTTCAATAGAAAAACTGTCATCAACACTTAACTCATTTCACTTCCTGCAGAAAACAAACTGTTATTCATGTTAATGTTATGGGTCAAATCAATTTGATCTGTCTGGGCATTTCCTGTCATTTATGCACATTCTACAAATAAACATGTATTACACTACAAAATATAACAACAATCATAATGAGCCTTGGAAGAAAATCTTCAAACTATTTTGCAAACATGTGTTTGATTTTAATCTGAACCTTAACCTCACTTTAATGCTTTCATCTTATCATTCTGGTGACACATCGCTCAATGTATCATGTGTATAAGACATTTAAAAGATGAAAATATCCCCATTATATCTTACAGAGAGTGAGAAGAAGCAGCCAGTAACATTCACAGGAAATGACGTCATCAATATGTTTTAATATTAAATGTGTTTGTCTGCTAAAAGTTTTTTACGTGAATTCTCAGGAAGACATCGACGTGACTTCAAAACTAACATGTCATACATCATGTGTTATGCTCAGGTTGTCGCCATAGTGATGGATCTCCTGACTGACATACAGATTCTACAGGACCTGTTTGAGGCATCCAAACGTGGTGTACCCGTCTACATTGTGTTGGATGTTCAGGGAGCTCCACACTTTCTCGACATGTGTAACCGGATGAAAGTTGGTGCCGTAGAACTGAAGGTACACGCACACACACACCAGACACGCACACACAGACACACACAGACACCAGACACGCACACACAGACACACACACACACACCAGACACGCACACACAGACACACACACACACAACCAGACACGCACACACAGACACACACACACACAGACACACACAGACACCAGACACGCACACACAGACACACACACACACACCAGACACGCACACACAGACACACACACACACAGACACACACAGACACCAGACACGCACACACAGACACACACACACACACCAGACACGCACACACACACACACACACACACACCAGACGCGCACACACAGACACACACACACCAGACATGCACGCACAAACACACACACACACCAGACACTCACACACAGACACCAGACACACACACACAGACACACACACACACACACACACCAGACACGCACACACACACACACACACACACACACAACCAGACACGCACACACAGACACACAGACACCAGACACGCACACACAGACACACACACACACACCAGACACGCACACACACACACACACAAACAACCAGACACGCACACACAGACACACACACACACACACAGACACACACAGACACCAGACACGCACACACAGACACACACACACACACACCAGACACGCACACACACACACACACACACACACACACACCAGACACGCACACACAGACACACACACACACCAGACACGCACACACAAACACGCACATACACACAAGACACTCACACACAAACACACACACACCAGACGCGCACACACAGACACACACACACCAGACATGCACGCACAAACACACACACACACCAGACACTCACACACAAACACACACACACCAGACGCGCAAACACAGACACACACACACCAGACATGCAAGCACTAACACACACACACACCAGACACTCACACACAAACACACACAACCAGACACGCACACACAGACAAACACAGAAACACACACTTCAGACAGAAACACACACATCAGTAACGGACACACAAACACACACACCAGACAGAAACACACAAACACACACATCAGTAACGGACACACAAACACACACACCAGACAGAAACACACACACCAGACACGCACACACAAACACACACAACCAGACACGCACACAAAAACACACACACACAGAAACACACACTTCAGACAGAAACACACACATCAGTAACGGACACACAAACACACACACCAGACAGAAACACAGAAATACACACACCAGACACGCAAACACAAACACACACAACCAGACACGCACACAAAAACACACACACACCAGACACGCACACACTGAAACACAGAAACACACACTTCAGGCAGAAACACACAAACACACACATCAGTAGTGGACACAAAAACACACACATCAGACAGAAACACACAAACACACACATCAGTAACGGACACACAAACACACACATCAGACAGAAACACAGAAACACACACACACCAGACACGCACACACAAACACACACATCAGACAGAAACACAAACACCAGACACGCACACACAAACACACACATCAGTAACGGACACACAAACACACACACCAGACAGAAACACAGAAACACAAACACCAGACACGCACACACAAACACACACATCAGACAGAAACACAGAAACACACACACACCAGACACGCACACACAAACACACACATCAGACAGAAACACAAACACCAGACACGCACACACAAACACACACATCAGACAGAAACACAAACACCAGACACGCACACACAAACACACACATCAGTAACGGACACACAAACACACACACCAGACAGAAACACAAACACACACATCAGTAACGGACACACAAACACACACACACTAGACAGAAACACACACACCAGACACGCACACACAAACACACACAACCAGACACGCACACAAAAACACACACACACACAGAAACACACACTTCAGACAGAAACACACACATCAGTAACGGACACACAAACACACACACCAGACAGAAACACACAAACACACACATCAGTAACGGACACACACACAAACACACACACTAGACAGAAACACACACACCAGACACCAGACACGCACACACAAACACACACAACCAGACACGCACACAAAAACACACACACACACACACACACACACACACACAGAAACACACACTTCAGACAGAAACACACAAACACACACATCAGTAACGACACACAAACACACACACCAGACAGAAACACAAACACCAGACACGCACACACAAACACACGCATCAGTAACGACACACAAACACACACACCAGACAGAAACACAAACACCAGACACGCACACACAAACACACGCATCAGTAACGACACACAAACACACACATCAGACAGAAACACAAACACCAGACACGCACACACAAACACACACATCAGTAACGGACACACAAACACACACACCAGACAGAAACACAAACACACACATCAGTAACGGACACACAAACACACACACTAGACAGAAACACACACACCAGACACGCACACACAAACACACACAACCAGACACGCACACAAAAACACACACACACACACACAGAAACACACACTTCAGACAGAAACACACACATCAGTAACGGACACACAAACACACACACCAGACAGAAACACACAAACACACACATCAGTAACGGACACACACACAAACACACACACTAGACAGAAACACACACACCAGACACCAGACACGCACACACAAACACACACAACCAGACACGCACACAAAAACACACACACACACACACACACACACACACACAGAAACACACACTTCAGACAGAAACACACAAACACACACATCAGTAACGACACACAAACACACACACCAGACAGAAACACAAACACCAGACACGCACACACAAACACACACATCAGTAACGACACACAAACACACACACCAGACAGAAACACAAACACCAGACACGCACACACAAACACACACATCAGTAACTGACACACAAACACACACATTCAAAAATGTTATGTGTTTTTCACAGAATGTCAGAACTCGTACGGTGACGGGTGTTGGTCTGAATCTGTCGTTGGGTAAAATCCCAGGAACGGTTCACAGCAAGTACATGCTGATAGATGGAGATAAAGTCGTGTTTGGGACGTACAGGTGAGTGGTGTGTGTGTGTGCTGGTGAGTTCAGCTGTTTGTGTGTGTGATTAAATTTGTTGTTTTTTCCTTCAGTTTTTCCTGGAGTTGTTCTCGTATGGATAGAAACATGATCACTGTGATGTCTGGCCAGGTGGTGGATTTCTACGATAATGATTTCCGTGAGCTTTACGCCATCTCAGACAAACTCGACCTTTTTAAAGAGTTTCACCTCAACAAACCACAAACGGGGACGCTGGGACGAGCCTCGGTGTCCAAACGCCCTGTTCATGCCTACTCTCGCTTCCAGGTCAACCTCGGAGACAGGGCACGCGGAGACGTACCGGCACACAAATACCACAACCCCAAATACCTGCTGTCGCTCGGACAGATCGAGGGACCCAGCACACCGGTAGAGGAGTTCCTCAAAACCATGGAGCTGCCTGAACCGGGTCAAGAGGGCCCAGAAGACCAACTGGAAGACCCGACACCTGTTTCTGAAGTTGACGAGCCTGAACAAACCAAACAGACCAATAAGAAGAAACACTGGTGGCC
>CM074082.1:275000-455000 GCA_037178815.1 Barbatula barbatula | reverse complement strand
CTGCAGGTTCATCTCCTCTCTGCACACATCACAATATTCTCACATGACCTGATGAAGAAACTCTAACACACAAAATAAAATCACTCCTCCTGGGTTTCACATGATTTAGTTTGTGTTAAGGTTTGGTTAGTGCTGTGTAGTGTAGTGCTGTGTAGTGTAGTGCTGTGTAGTGTAGTGCTGTGTAGTGCTGTGTAGTGTAGTGCTGTGTAGTGTAGTGCTGTGTAGTGTAGTGCTGTGTAGTGCTGTGTAGTGCTGTGTAGTGTAGTGCTGTGTAGTGTAGTGCTGTGTAGTGTAGTGCTGTGTAGTGCTGTGTAGTGTAGTGCTGTGTAGTGCTGTGTAGTGCTGTGTAGTGCTGTGTAGTGCTGTGTAGTGTAGTGCTGTGTAGTGTAGTGCTGTGTAGTGCTGTGTAGTGTAGTGCTGTGTAGTGTAGTGCTGTGTAGTGCTGTGTAGTGTAGTGCTGTGTAGTGCTGTGTAGTGTAGTGCTGTGTAGTGCTGTGTAGTGTAGTGCTGTGTAGTGCTGTGTAGTGTAGTGCTGTGTAGTGCTGTGTAGTGTAGTGCTGTGTAGTGTAGTGCTGTGTAGTGTAGTGCTGTGTAGTGCTGTGTAGTGCTGTGTAGTGCTGTGTAGTGTAGTGCTGTGTAGTGCTGTGTAGTGTAGTGCTGTGTAGTGTAGTGCTGTGTAGTGCTGTGTAGTGTAGTGCTGTGTAGTGCTGTGTAGTGATGTGTAGTGTAGTGCTGTGTAGTGCTGTGTAGTGTAGTGCTGTGTAGTGCTGTGTAGTGCTGTGTAGTGTAGTGTAGTGCTGTGTAGTGTAGTGCTGTGTAGTGCTGTGTAGTGTAGTGCTGTGTAGTGCTGTGTAGTGTAGTGCTGTGTAGTGCTGTGTAGTGCTGTGTAGTGCTGTGTAGTGTAGTGCTGTGTAGTGCTGTGTAGTGTAGTGCTGTGTAGTGCTGTGTAGTGCTGTGTAGTGGAGTGCTGTGTAGTGTAGTGCTGTGTAGTGCTGTGTAGTGTAGTGCTGTGTAGTGCTGTGTAGTGTAGTGCTGTGTAGTGCTGTGTAGTGCTGTGTAGTGCTGTGTAGTGCTGTGTAGTGTAGTGCTGTGTAGTGTAGTGTAGTGCTGTGTAGTGCTGTGTAGTGCTGTGTAGTGTAGTGCTGTGTAGTGTAGTGCTGTGTAGTGTAGTGCTGTGTAGTGCTGTGTAGTGTAGTGCTGTGTAGTGTAGTGCTGTGTAGTGTTCTGTGTAGTGCTGTGTAGTGCTGTGTAGTGTGTCTGTGTAGTGTAGTGCTGTGTAGTGTAGTGCTGTGTAGTGCTGTGTAGTGTAGTGCTGTGTAGTGTCGTGTAGTGCTGTGTAGTGCTGTGTAGTGCTGTGTAGTGCTGTGTAGTGCTGTGTAGTGCTGTGTAGTGCTGTGTAGTGTAGTGCTGTGTAGTGCTGTGTAGTGCTGTGTAGTGTAGTGCTGTGTAGTGTAGTGCTGTGTAGTGTAGTGCTGTGTAGTGCTGTGTAGTGTAGTGCTGTGTAGTGTAGTGCTGTGTAGTGCTGTGTAGTGTAGTGCTGTGTAGTGTAGTGCTGTGTAGTGTAGTGCTGTGTAGTGCTGTGTAGTGTAGTGCTGTGTAGTGTAGTGCTGTGTAGTGCTGTGTAGTGCTGTGTAGTGTAGTGCTGTGTAGTGTAGTGCTGTGTAGTGTAGTGCTGTGTAGTGCTGTGTAGTGTAGTGCTGTGTAGTGCTGTGTAGTGTAGTGCTGTGTAGTGCTGTGTAGTGTAGTGCTGTGTAGTGTAGTGTAGTGTGCTGTGTAGTGTAGTGCTGTGTAGTGCTGTGTAGTGTAGTGCTGTGTAGTGCTGTGTAGTGTAGTGCTGTGTAGTGCTGTGTAGTGTAGTGCTGTGTAGTGCTGTGTAGTGTAGTGCTGTGTAGTGCTGTGTAGTGTAGTGCTGTGTAGTGCTGTGTAGTGTAGTGCTGTGTAGTGCTGTGTAGTGTAGTGCTGTGTAGTGCTGTGTAGTGTAGTGCTGTGTAGTGTAGTGCTGTGTAGTGATGTGTAGTGTAGTGCTGTGTAGTGCTGTGTAGTGCTGTGTAGTGTAGTGTAGTGCTGTGTAGTGTAGTGCTGTGTAGTGCTGTGTAGTGTAGTGCTGTGTAGTGCTGTGTAGTGTAGTGCTGTGTAGTGCTGTGTAGTGTAGTGCTGTGTAGTGTAGTGCTGTGTAGTGCTGTGTAGTGCTGTGTAGTGTAGTGCTGTGTAGTGCTGTGTAGTGTAGTGCTGTGTAGTGTAGTGCTGTGTAGTGTAGTGCTGTGTAGTGTAGTGCTGTGTAGTGTAGTGCTGTGTAGTGCTGTGTAGTGTAGTGCTGTGTAGTGTAGTGTAGTGTTGTGCTGTGTAGTGCTGTGTAGTGTAGTGCTGTGTAGTGTAGTGTAGTGTTGTGCTGTGTAGTGCTGTGTAGTGTAGTGCTGTGTAGTGCTGTGTAGTGCTGTGTAGTGCTGTGTAGTGTAGTGCTGTGTAGTGTAGTGCTGTGTAGTGCTGTGTAGTGTAGTGCTGTGTAGTGTAGTGCTGTGTAGTGCTGTGTAGTGTAGTGTAGTGCTGTGTAGTGCTGTGTAGTGCTGTGTAGTGTAGTGCTGTGTAGTGTAGTGCGGTGTAGTGCTGTGTAGTGCTGTGTAGTGTAGTGCTGTGTAGTGCTGTGTAGTGTAGTGCTGTGTAGTGCTGTGTAGTGCTGTGTAGTGTAGTGCTGTGTAGTGCTGTGTAGTGTAGTGCTGTGTAGTGCTGTGTAGTGCTGTGTAGTGCTGTGTAGTGTAGTGCTGTGTAGTGTAGTGCTGTGTAGTGCTGTGTAGTGTAGTGCTGTGTAGTGCTGTGTAGTGTAGTGCTGTGTAGTGCTGTGTAGTGTAGTGCTGTGTTGTGCTGTGTAGTGTAGTGCTGTGTAGTGCTGTGTAGTGCTGTGTAGTGTAGTGCTGTGTAGTGCTGTGTAGTGCTGTGTAGAGTAGTGCTGTGTAGTGCTGTGTAGTGCTGTGTAGTGTAGTGCTGTGTAGTGCTGTGTAGTGCTGTGTAGTGTAGTGCTGTGTAGTGCTGTGTAGTGCTGTGTAGTGCTGTGTAGTGTAGTGCTGTGTAGTGCTGTGTAGTGCTGTGTAGTGCTGTGTAGTGTAGTGCTGTGTAGTGTAGTGCTGTGTAGTGCTGTGTAGTGTAGTGCTGTGTAGTGCTGTGTAGTGCTGTGTAGTGTGAGTGCTGTGTAGTGTAGTGCTGTGTAGTGCTGTGTAGTGCTGTGTAGTGTAGTGCTGTGTAGTGCTGTGTAGTGCTGTGTAGTGTAGTGCTGTGTAGTGCTGTGTAGTGTTGTGCTGTGTAGTGTAGTGCTGTGTAGTGCTGTGTAGTGTAGTGCTGTGTAGTGCTGTGTAGTGTAGTGCTGTGTAGTGCTGTGTAGTGTAGTGCTGTGTAGTGCTGTGTAGTGCTGTGTAGTGCTGTGTAGTGTAGTGTAGTGTAGTGCTGTGTAGTGCTGTGTAGTGTAGTGCTGTGTAGTGTAGTGCTGTGTAGTGCTGTGTAGTGTAGTGCTGTGTAGTGTAGTGTAGTGTTGTGCTGTGTAGTGCTGTGTAGTGTAGTGCTGTGTAGTGCTGTGTAGTGCTGTGTAGTGTAGTGCTGTGTAGTGTAGTGCTGTGTAGTGCTGTGTAGTGTAGTGCTGTGTAGTGCTGTGTAGTGCTGTGTAGTGTAGTGCTGTGTAGTGTAGTGCTGTGTAGTGCTGTGTAGTGTAGTGCTGTGTAGTGCTGTGTAGTGCTGTGTAGTGCTGTGTAGTGTAGTGCTGTGTAGTGCTGTGTAGTGTAGTGCTGTGTAGTGTAGTGCTGTGTAGGGTAGTGTAGTGCTGTGTAGTGCTGTGTAGTGCTGTGTAGTGCTGTGTAGTGCTGTGTAGTGTAGTGCTGTGTAGTGTAGTGCTGTGTAGTGCTGTGTAGTGTAGTGCTGTGTAGTGCTGTGTAGTGCTGTGTAGTGTAGTGCTGTGTAGTGCTGTGTAGTGTAGTGCTGTGTAGTGTAGTGCTGTGTAGTGCTGTGTAGTGCTGTGTAGTGTAGTGCTGTGTAGTGATGTGTAGTGTAGTGCTGTGTAGTGTAGTGTAGTGCTGTGTAGTGCTGTGTAGTGTAGTGCTGTGTAGTGCTGTGTAGTGTAGTGCTGTTAGTCTGTGTAGTCTGTGTGTGTTATTAGTGCTGTGTAGTGTAGTGTAGTGCTGTGTAGTGTAGTGTAGTGCTGTGTAGTGCTGTGTAGTGTAGTGCTGTGTAGTGTAGTGCTGTGTAGTGCTGTGTAGTGTAGTGTAGTGCTGTGTAGTGTAGTGCTGTGTAGTGCTGTGTAGTGTAGTGCTGTGTAGTGCTGTGTAGTGCTGTGTAGTGCTGTGTAGTGCTGTGCTGTGTAGTGTAGTGTAGTGCTGTGTAGTGCTGTGTAGTGTAGTGCTGTGTAGTGCTGTGTAGTGTAGTGCTGTGTAGTGTTGTGCTGTGTAGTGTAGTGTAGTGCTGTGTAGTGCTGTGTAGTGCTGTGCTGTGTAGTGTAGTGTAGTGCTGTGTAGTGCTGTGTAGTGTAGTGCTGTGTAGTGTAGTGTAGTGCTGTGTAGTGCTGTGTAGTGTAGTGCTGTGTAGTGCTGTGTAGTGTAGTGCTGTGTAGTGTTGTGCTGTGTAGTGTAGTGCTGTGTAGTGTAGTGCTGTGTAGTGTAGTGCTGTGTAGTGCTGTGTAGTGTAGTGCTGTGTAGTGCTGTGTAGTGTAGTGTAGTGTTGTGCTGTGTAGTGCTGTGTAGTGTAGTGCTGTGTAGTGCTGTGTAGTGCTGTGTAGTGTAGTGCTGTGTAGTGCTGTGTAGTGTTGTGCTGTGTAGTGTAGTGCTGTGTAGTGCTGTGTAGTGCTGTGTAGTGCTGTGTAGTGTAGTGTAGTGTAGTGCTGTGTAGTGCTGTGTAGTGTAGTGCTGTGTAGTGTAGTGCTGTGTAGTGCTGTGTAGTGCTGTGTAGTGTAGTGCTGTGTAGTGTAGTGTAGTGTTGTGCTGTGTAGTGCTGTGTAGTGTAGTGCTGTGTAGTGCTGTGTAGTGTAGTGTAGTGTTGTGCTGTGTAGTGCTGTGTAGTGTAGTGCTGTGTAGTGCTGTGTAGTGCTGTGTAGTGTAGTGCTGTGTAGTGCTGTGTAGTGTAGTGCTGTGTAGTGCTGTGTAGTGCTGTGTAGTGTAGTGCTGTGTAGTGTTGTGCTGTGTAGTGTAGTGCTGTGTAGTGCTGTGTAGTGCTGTGTAGTGTAGTGCTGTGTAGTGCTGTGTAGTGCTGTGTAGTGCTGTGTAGTGCTGTGTAGTGCTGTGTAGTGTAGTGCTGTGTAGTGTAGTGCTGTGTAGTGCTGTGTAGTGCTGTGTAGTGCTGTGTAGTGTAGTGCTGTGTAGTGCTGTGTAGTGCTGTGTAGTGCTGTGTAGTGTAGTGCTGTGTAGTGTAGTGCTGTGTAGTGCTGTGTAGTGTAGTGCTGTGTAGTGTAGTGCTGTGTAGTGCTGTGTAGTGCTGTGTAGTGTAGTGCTGTGCAGTGTTTGTGTTGTGTAGTGTTTGTGTTGTGTCACCTCTCCCCCAGGAACTCTCCGATGGCCGTCTTGTTCAGTCCTTCCTCTTTATACAGAAACTCTGCAACTGGCTTTGCTTTCCAATCCAGCAGCTCGTTCTCCACAAGATACTTTACACCCTGAAACACACAATCATCACATCACACCTCAACTCTGCTCTGTACACACACACACACACACACACACACACAGGTCCTCCACTTCAGTCACTTCTTTTGTCTTGATCATGTCTGAGAGTTTGTGATGGTGTTTGTCACCGTGAGATGTGTGTATTATGAGTTATAGAGAGTAAGAGTTTGTCTCTTCTCTCGGTGGTCTTGCTCTCTGTGTATCAGCGTCACAAAACCACAAACATTATTCAGAGACAAAAAGAGGTTTCCTCTTTCTTTCCTTTCCATCCGCTCAGTAAACACACCTCCCGTCTCTCACCTCCTCATACAAACAAATAAAGATGCTTGAAAGGTTATTCACAGCGCAGCTATAGAAGAACCAGTTTGAGTTTCAAAAAGAAGCATTCAACCAAAGGTTCTTTAAAGCAGCATCTCTTTCTAACTTTATTTATCATCTGAAGAACCTTTTCTTCGCCACAATGAACCACTTGTGAAACAGAAAGGCTCTTCAGATGTTAAAGGTTCTTTATGGAACCAAACGGTTCTTCTGTGGCATGGAAGAACCTTTTGAAGCACATTTTTTAAGAGTACAACACACACACACACACACTGCACATCTCTCATCTGATCAAACATGATCTCATGGATCTTTACACCACTGACCACAGATCCCGTCTGTAGGAGAGGTCAGTGAGACATCAACAGAGAGGAGGTGAGAGTTTCCACTTCATCTTCTCAAACTTCATCTCACGCTGGAAACGATCGCCCGACGGAAAATCTTCGTCTCATTCACTCACCTTCTTAGGGTCCATGTTAAACTTCTTCTTCCCACTGCTGAAACGTTTCTCTCTCTCGAGTATTTTACTACAAGAAAAGAGAAGAATGTCTCAGTCACGTCTCAGTGATGTCTCCAGTGACATCAGAAAGCGATTCATTAGATCTTGTGTAAAATACTCAACTGTACACAGTCGTACAACAGCACACACACAATATGAAGCCACATGTGTGTATGTTTGTGTGTGTGTGTGTGTGTGTGTGTGTGTGTGTGTGTGGCGTGTGTTTCACGGATAAAGTACTCACTTCTCTTCTCCAGATTTGAAGCCCTGAATATCTGCCATGACGTTTTCAATCTGTTTCTTTAGTTTCTGCAAAAAATAAATTGTGTTTTAGAGCTTGAGAAGTGTTTTAGTTACAGCAAACACACATATTATACATTTACATTTATGCATTTGGCAGATGATTTTATCCAAAGTGACTTACATTGTATTATCCTATATACACAACTTTGCGTTGTTAACACAATGCTCTTACCACTGAGATACAGGAAAGCTGTACACACATACATCACATGTACAGACACACATTTACTCTCTTTGCATTTGATTAATGTGCCACTGTGCCTCCGACTGTTTGTACTTTATTTTATTTATTATCTATTCTAAACTATATTTTATTTTTACTCTTAACTGGGTAATTTTTATTTTTCTTATTTCTTCTAAACTATGTTATTTTATTTTTTATTCTTAACTGGTTACTTTTATTTTTCTTATTTCTTAACTGTTTTATCAAATGGATATTTTTAATTTCTTCTATGTAAAGCACTTTGAATTGCCATTGTGTATGAAATGTGCTATATAAATAAACCTGCCTTGCCTTGCCATTCACACAGTGTTTATGTGAGGGATAATGTACAGGCAGCTGGTTGTTATGGCAGAAATAATCCCTCTCTCAAGATGTGAAGCGGAGGGTCTTGTGTCTCACTGAAGGGGATTATTTCATGATAACAGACGGCTGCTTGAACATTATCCCTCTTGTTACATGAGAAAAAAACTGGACATGAAATCCAGTTTTATGGTAAGAAATTATTTCTTTAATCATTTGTAAATACAATGTCATATATGTTATTAAAAGACATATTTTTAATGATTTTTTGAGTAATATTAAACTGCCCCCTCACAAGGATTTGCAGCATCCGGGTTACAGGGTGTTATTAGTTTTTAGAGGTTGTTATTTGGACATAACAACCCTTGGAATGTCACGACTGGCCAATCAAAGTCAAGCATTCAAATGAGCCGTGTAATAATGTCACAGTTGATTTATTCCTTTCACATGTTGCTGTAGTTATGCAGCTAGTTGCCAGTAAATTACTGTAGATTTATATTGATCTAGTTCATTGTTTGTTCAAAGAAACATGAACATTAAACATAAACATAAGTCTTTATCTTTACAGAAAAAATGCAAAGGATTCTGGGAACCAGAAATCCTCATCAACCGTTTTCAGTTTTTTATTTTGGTTTGCATGGACTGTTATTATAGGGTTTTTTTAAGATAAAGAATGTAAATCTTCAGTCAGTTACTGAAAAAACAGCCGCCAGTAATATTGTAATTTTTTACAGAGATGTAAATTCTTACAGTCTATGTAAATAATATAGTTCCTGAATTTCTATATTAGTATTATCCTTATTTTTACTGTCTGAATGTTGTCTGTTTGTTCCATATTCCATGTTTGTATTATGTGCTGATGTGATGATTGATGATGTTCACTTACTTCAATATCCTCCAGCAGGATCTCTTTGTGTATCTTCAGACGCTCAAGTTCCATCTTCTCCTCCACCGCAAAATCTGAGAAAACAAAAACAACAACCATCATGAGTTCAGCAACACAACTGTGACGTGACTGTATCAAGACACACAAACATACTGAAGAGTTCACATCAAGATACTGCACAGCACAACAATATCACACTTTTCATTAACATAATGATATGACATCTATCTGACACACACACGCAATGCCCTTCACTGTCTATTTACAGAACTCTTCTGCTTTATGAAACAGGAAATCTTGTGTGTGTGTGTGATGTCTGTGTCCAGACAAAAACCAGAAAAAGGAAAGTGGAAAAATAAAATTAACACAGCACACACACACACACACACACACACACATTACCCCTGAAGAAAACTTTCTGCATTTGCAATTCAACTACATGTTGTTTGTCTACAGAAAATCTTTTTAAGATGTAACATCCATCACATTTTCTCCCAGATACCTGTAGCAATGAGACAGAGGTAAGAGATTGAGACTCGTCGCTCATGTGTCTCACGCAGAGTTTCTCCTGAACATTAACATTCTGCATCTCATCTAACATCATTTCACTCATGTTCATGTAGACACGTCTGTAGAGATAACAGCAGCCCATTACATTCAGTCTCTCTCTCTCTCTCTCTCTCTCTCTCTCTCTCTTTGTGTATAACACTGACATATAAAGTGTCAACACACCAACCAAAGATCTAAACACTATCAGTCTGTTCTGACATCAACAGCACACAATCCTGATGTGTTCAGTGGATTTAAAATGAGGTAAAACTCTCTCTTACCTGTTAGGCACTCCGTCATCCTGACAGAATAACACTCACTGAAGCTGTGTGTGTGCATGTGTGTGTGTGTGTGTGTGTGTGTGTGTGTGTGTGTGTGTGTGTGTGTGTGTGTAGAGTTCCTCTATGAGCTGCCCTGCCCTGAAAAGTTTCACACCAGAAGTGAAGCGTTTCCGCATGACAACTTCTGCTGTACAACACAATCTCATCTTCAGCTTCACAATGATGTGACACCTTCATGATGCCATCTGCTGGTGACACTACCGGCCAAACAATAACAGAGAGAGAAATAAAAAGCTTTAGGACTGTTTTACAAACAGCACACTAGATAAGTTTATAAGGAGCGTGGAGTGAGACAGGGTTGCAGTTTAAGTCCAACTTACATTAATGAACTAGCAACCGTCCTAGAGCGATCCACAGCCTCCGGTCTCTCTACACCACTCACAAATCACACGATCTGCTTCTGATGTCTCCCATCCAACACGGCTTACAACAAAACCTGAACCTGCTAGAACCTCAGTAAAACTAAAGTGATCATTTTTCAGAAAAGATCCAGAACACACATTAACATGAGGCACAAACCCCATAACACACACATCACACTACAATGACCTGGGTATATAAATCACATCCACAGGAAACTTTAATCCCGCAGTGAATGAACTGAGATGTCCGACCTCAATGTCCCATAGAAATCCACATTCGAATTTGACAGAAAATATCAGAATCTGTAAATGAAGCGATTGCTCTCTATGGCAGTGACGTGTGGCTTCCGCTGACAAATCCAAATGAAGATTTTACTCAATGAGAAAAACATCCAATTGAGAGCCGAAATACAGAACTCAGTAAAATATCTTACTAATGCACCGACACACAACGCATGCAGAGCAGAACTGGGCAAATATCCACCGATCATAAAGAAACACAGTGACCCTCAGTCATATCATCATAAAGCCCCGAGATGAGAAAAGAAATGAATCCTCTCAGTCAGCTGGTCCACAGCTTCAGTCCTGATGTTTCTCTCCCAACATCTACTGATGCTCTCAAACACAACCCATCACACTCAACCAAAGGACAACACAAATGAAACACAACTATATCACTCACTGGGAAACCCAAACAACACAACAGAGTCAAAAGCAATGTGATTTGTCCCTAAAGAGAGAATACAGTATGGCAGACTATATGTACACAGTGACGGATCAAAAACTAAGAGCCACAGTGACAAGACTCACAAACTAAAAAAGACACAGACAAACATGGCTGCCACACAGTGTTTACACTGTCATCTCAACAATATTATTATTAAATCTATATTTTGCTTTTGTTTAAACTCTATTTCTGTTTTTATTTATTTACATAACTGAAAAACCACTTTAAGTTGCAATACATACATCACACTTTATTTTATTACAATAATGATCTTTCTTAAGATACTTGCACTATTTGTATATGCTTTGGCAATACGGATGTACATTGTGTCATGCCAATAAAGGACACTTCAATAGAAAATTGAGAGAGAGAGAGAGAGAGAGAGAGAGAGAGAGAGAACATCTGTGTCCTGCACTTATTCATCATATAAATGTTGAAGGACTGTTGTGTGTTTTTCTCAATGAATGAAGTCTTTACAGTGACAATCGTCCATTAAGTGACTCTAACAGCCAATGAACAGAGCCTTCTCACAGTATCGTCATAGCAGCATTCAGATTAAAACAGTCAATAACAACAGCATCTTCAGCTTTATGAGATGATAAATAAGCACTTGTTTCTCTCTCTCTCTCTCTCTCTCTCTGTGACACACATGACAGGGTGAGTTAGTGCTCTCAAGTCCACTGTTTCCCACTGTTGCTGAAGAACACTTATCATTGTTCCTGTGTCTTTTTCTTTCAGAAAGTGTATAGCTGATAAAGTATTGTGTGTTGGCAGCACAGAGGTGTTGAGTTCACAGACATCTCTCTGAGTCACTTTTAATAAAAGCATTTGATGTCAAATGCATAAAAATCCTCTCACTTGAACAATCTAATCTGTAAATGTCAAATCACTTAAACGTCTTCACATTTACACTCCAGTTATGACGTCTGCTTCAATGACATCTGACACACGTTCCTTAAAGTGAAAATGGAAATTCTGTCATGGATTACTCAAATGAACACAAATGAAGAGGAGATGAGGTTCCACAGCTTACTGTGAAGATGAACTGATGTCCTCGGCTTGTCAAACGACACATCATCCTTCAGAAGATTTGTTGTAGAATATCATTTGTGACTCTGGAGCACAAAACCAGTCATGAGCAGCACGGGAATATTTGTGGCGAAAGCCAACAAAACATTGTAAGGATGTTAAGTAAAGATCATGATCCATGAAGATATTTTGTGAATTTCCTTCAGTAAATACTGTATATCAAACCCTTATTTTTGAACTGTTCAAAACAACTTTCTAAGAACGACGAGAAATGACCTAATAAAGTGTTTAAATAAAGTGCATGAATAAAGAAGTGAATACATGCAGAAATGAAGCGAATAAGGTAAATAAACAATGAAATTTGATGTGGAGCAGAGCAGAGTTTCAACCGGTGACCGGTCTGACCTTGACCGAGAGTCTGACGTTTCATTTGCATAACAAGAGCACTCATCGCAAATAGATACATAAGATCTTATCCTGTTGTTTCATTCATTTAATGATTTATTTATCTGTTTATTAATTTAAACTTAAGTCGTTTCCAGTACATCAGTAAATCCATTGTGTGCAGAGCGGAAAGTGTGTCTCGCTCTCAAGCGCTTTCTGCCGCCATGTTGCTTTTTTTGGTGCTGTTGCCATGGTGAATCGTAATATCGGAGCTCCATTGATGATGGATTTTTATAGACGTGGTGCTGGCGCTTAACCCAGAGTAAACCTACTCAGAGTCAAATCAGCTGTTCTGAAACCAAAAAAGGTTTTCTCATTTTAAATAAAGTTTCTCAGAGTTCATGGTTTAACCGAGAGTTGGTTGAACCTCCTTTTTGAAACGGGCCCCAGGTCTCTCTGACCCCACATGTGCCCACATTAACATGAGGAAGATTTTCCATGTGCAATCTCAGAGGAAAATCTACACTTACATCTCTTAAATCTCTGACACACACACACACACACACACACACACACACACAGCATCATTGCTCTGGTTGCCCGGAAACGGGATGCTGTGTTTCTGCTGCAGCGGCTGTGTTTCATTTCTTCAGAGCGGCGCGTGCAGGTGAAGACCGACTGAAGTTTATTATGGGTAAGTTTCTGTTTTACTCAACTTAAGTGATGTCACGAGGCTTCATGATTCTGTGTGTGAACGCTGTTGTTTCTGTGAGAGATACATGTGTAGTCCTGTGAACTGCATGCACAAACCTACTTTTATACATCACTGTGACTCACTGAGAAACGATCCTGTTACGATAAAGAAATGTTCTGTTATCAGCTCAACATCCTCTCGGCTTGATACTGACACTGCTGTTGAACATTATATCAGATTATAAACATTATAAATACAGAAAATCAGATGAAAGACTTACACTGATCAACACAATTCAACACACAGGGTTCACTATGGGCAACAGTCATATTTTAAAACAAATTCAGAAATTGAAACTACATTTCAAATAACAAATATATTTAGATTTTCAATAACGTTCTACCTTTTTGAGGTTTAGTCGAAGCTTCTGAGTGTAAATATACTCAATGTTATTTGGTAAAGCAATCATCCTCTAGCTCTGAATCATATACAGTGATATATAGTTACAGCTCTACCATGTTCTGTTTATATCTGCATCCTTTATGGTCTCACACACAGACGTGTTTGTTAAATGGTTTACGTGCCAGCACATTACAGGTGCCGAATATACGTAAATCAAACTAAACGCTGACTGCTTCTTTATATCCATAAGGATGGATTCATGTGTGACTCACATTTGCATATGAATTGCGTTATATATGACAGATCCAATGAATTCTTTTTCAAATGAAACGTATTGAATTCTCAAATAGAGTTTAAGAGCTGTGGTAATGACTGATCGCTGATCAGGGACTGCAGATGTTTGTGATGCACTAGATTCCACTGAAAGGATTTATTTCAATAGCAGCGATTTAACTGGAGATAAAAACCACTGAAGCTTTTGTTCACAGATCCGTCATCAATCCAGATCAACCTGCACATCTGTTCACACTGACGCTGCTCAATTCACAACCATAAATCAACCTCCATCAAACCCTCCAGCAACCCAACTTACATCTCGCGCACACACACACACACACACACACACACACACACACACACACACACACACACATGTGTTTCTGACATAAATGTCTGTGGTTCTTCAGCAGGTAAAATCCTCACCGGCATCAACGATGATCTCTCTGAACAATCTGCATTGGAGTTCTGTGAGTGATTTCTTCTATTGACACACTGTTCTGTGTCTGTAATGAATGCTGCCATACCTTTCACATAACACAAAAGAACAACAAAAACAGACTGTACAAACACCTTCATCATCATCATCCTCACGGTGTAGTGATCTCTCAGTACAGTTACTGGGATCTCACACACGCTCACCCGCCAGTGAACGTTAAAGAGGAAGTACGCCTCCGTTTGTCGCCGTGGAGACACAACATGTGCAGCGTGTAAAAGAGCATAAAAGAATAAAGGACAATAGAGAGCGCGCACAAACACACAAACGTCAGGGAGGGAGATTGTGTTTTCATTATTGTGTGTCAGTGAGATTAGGGGTGATCTGTTAAAGCGTTCTTTATCTGAACAGAATGAAGAACAATAACTGTCAATCAAACCACATCGAGCTCAACACTTCCACGATTACCTTAACATCAGTTTAACACGAACAAGACTTTAACATATAGAAATATAAAGCTTTAAATCTCTAAAATATCATGGGTTGTGCTGAATGTGCTGTGGGTGCTTTAAACAAAAGTGTCTGACAAATGCATACATGTACATATAGGACACTTGATCTGAATTCATTTAAGTCTCAGATGTTTCTCTTGAAATTGTCTGGAGAAGTAAAAAGAGAATCAAATGAGGGTGTGACTGTGTAAACACATGAGGTGTAAATACATTTAGATTGAGGTGAAATAATCTGGATTTGATGAGAAATGTTTGAGTTGATAATGAGATCTTCATTAATATTGACATTTGATCACAGACGAGACCGATCTGAGCTCAGTTTCACACACTGTTGACGTCTCTTCTCAAACTCTCATGACAGACACACTTCTGACGCTTCTGACTCTTTTTCTCAAGAGAAATATCACAGATGAGACTAATGCTGAGTTCACACTGGATGATCTTGACCCTGTTGCCGACAGGTTGAGGAATCAGACAAATGTCTGAAATCAGAGGGAAATCTGTGCTCGTTCACGCAAGTGACAATCACGCATTGTGAATTATCAAAGACCCGATCTGAGAGTGGGCGACACCTGTGAAATATTTGGATTGCTAAATATATGCACAAAATCCTGCTTTTTTCTGACTGAAAAATACATCTTCAATGACCTACAGCCAATGAGAAGGCAAGATACAAGGCAAAATTAGGTTCGGGGAGGAGACCACAACATCAGCAAACATGATTCCCAACGTCGCACGAGAACTCTGATATCACGTCTCGCGCTCATTTGTGGTGAAACGTCGTGTTGCCATGCAATTGTCAGCGATTATGACCTGTTGTAAAGTCGTGTAATTTCCTGTCGTCGATCCCTCGTTCAATGTGAACACTGAATGCTGAACTGAATGCTACCCCAGATAGTCATGCCGTGTGAAAAGAACAGTGATGCAACGACTTTGAAAATCATGCAGTGTGAACTCGGCGTTAGGTAAAGGTTTCCTTTTGCCCTTGATTCAATCTCCCTGATGTCTGAAAGCTAAAGTACACTACAAGACTATTGCTAAGATTTTCAGTCTGGACTTGTTACAGAAAGTCTGTGATTTGATTTCTATCTGAAACTTTCAAAACGTTTTGTTGTGTATTCCAGCCGTAAGAGGAATAACTGAGATATTAGACAACTCATCTGTGAGAACTCAATGAACATGATTTGTTGTGTCTGCTCTCTTTCATTATTTCACTAGACATCTACAGAAAATGTAGTTCATTGATCTTTAAAAAAACACAAGCAGTTTGACATCACGCTCACGGTGATGCTGAAAGAGAAGAGACTCTTGAGATGATGTCGAGGTAGCAGATGTTTTGAGTCCATTAACTTCACTAGAAACTCATGGCAGCAGATTTGATTCCAGTCATAACAAACACTAAATGACTCATGTCTGCACTCATCTCTTGTGTTTTCTGAATAGAAGCTTCCGGCACTGTTGAATTGATCCTAAAAGCATCTCTGTATCAAAACAGCAGAATAACAGGCAAAATAATGAAGCCGTGCCTTTGAAATCCCCGGCCAGACGCTGTAATTGGTGTCACTTACACAGGTTTTAACCCAGATAGAAACACAGTCCATCCCAGAATTTATTCTGCATGTTTTCATCTGACCTGAAGTCTTAATGAAGTGTCCTTTGGTTTGAGTCATGTCCTCATTCTCATCAATCTGTCTCTGTGAGCGAGCCTTCATTAATGCGCATTAGAGAGAGCGATGAGACGAGACCCACAAACACCGTCATCATGTTGACTTCATGAAGCTCAGACGTGACTCTCCTGTCGCTTTCACGCTCACTCTTTCAGTCAATGCTTTCCTGCAAAACAACAAGTTATATTGTTAGTAAACGTCCAATTCTCACTCAATAAACAGTATTTACACACCTGACATCAGGTGTTTGTTCCGGAACCCTTATATGATTCAGTTTGTTTAGACACACATGAACTGTGATTGGGTAAACTGTTTTCATCAAGTGTTTTCACACCTTTAAATCTAAAAGTTCTGTCATCATGTGCTCACCTTCGTGTCATTTGAACCCACATGTCAAACACAAGAGAAGACGACCTGCCCAACGACAACACAAAAAAGAAACGTGACAGAAAAGCGAAATAAATGTGTGTGAGGATTAATCGTGCCGATGACTGGATCATTTGAATGTGTAATGACATCAGTATTTTCTCACTTGCAGGTCTCATGAGTGGATGTTGACATCAGGTGTTTAATGCGTTGTAGTGATGGAGATCCACAGAATGACATCGACCCTCAGCTTCATCTCCCAGCCTTCAGAAGACGTCTCGAGTAACTCTTCAGATCTCAGTCAAACCTTCTTTCCGTCAATGTCTCCGGACGGATCCCTGCACAACTTCACAAACGTGCCAGACGCTGCCGCTGTGCTCATCCCTCTGATCTACATCACCGTGTGCATAGTCGGTCTGATCGGAAACACTCTTGTAATTCACATTGTGCTGCGATATTCTCAAACAGAATCTGTGACAAACATCTACATCCTAAACCTGGCCATAGCCGATGAACTCTTCATGTTAGGTTTACCTTTTCTGGCCGTGCAAAACGGTCTCCTATCCTGGCCCTTCGGCTCTTTGATGTGTCGTCTGGTGATGACGGTGGACGCGATAAATCAGTTCACCAGCATCTTCTGCCTGACAGTGATGAGCATCGACAGATATCTGGCTGTAGTGCATCCCCTCCGATCCTCTAGGTGGCGCCAGCCGCGCGTGGCAAAAGCGGTGAATGCTACTGTATGGGCGGTGTCGTTCGTGGTTGTTCTGCCTGTGGTGGTGTTTGCGGACGTTCTACAGGATGATGGAAACTGCAGCATCGTGTGGCCGGAGCCAGCTGAGGTCTGGAAAGCCACTTTTATCATCTACACAGCGACGGTGGGATTTTTCGGCCCGCTGACGGTGATCTGCCTGTGCTATCTGCTGATCGTGGTGAAGGTACGCAGCTCAGGCCGCAGGGTTCGAGTCTCGTCTCTTAGACGCAGAAAGTCAGAACGCAAGATCACGCAGATGGTGGTGATTGTCGTGGCGGTGTTCGTGTTCTGCTGGTTGCCGTTTTACGTATTAAACATCGTAAACCTGTTGGTTCTGCTCCCAGGAGAGTTCCGCGGACTCTATTATTTCGTCGTGGTTCTGTCTTACGCCAACAGCTGCGCTAACCCTATTCTCTACGGCTTTCTGTCGGACAACTTTAAAAGAGGCTTCAGGAAAGCTCTGTGTCGGTCATCTCGACGTGTCGACAACCAGGATCAACAGCAGGGGACGGGAATGATGGCCATACCTCTGGAAGAGATTCGGAGAGAACTGGAACCCAGAAATCTTCTGAAAGATACAGAGAAAGGCAATGAGAAGACGGAGCTCTGCGGTGGGAGGAACGGGTGCCAGCGGGACACTGGACGAGAAGGCGGCGAACGCTCCATCGGTCTGAACCCTGAACCCACATCTGCTCACAATGGAGCACAAAGAGCAGATCAAAACATGACGGAGAAAATCTCTGCTCTGGAAATCAGTTATCTGTAATATTGAGGGAAAAAATGAACCTCTGAACTCACTGTAATGATGACAAGCATCCCTGCTTCATTCAACACCAATGCAAACAGATGATTTGACAGCACCCAAAAACAAATGTCCATCTGTAGGAAACTGTGGAACAGCTGCACGTTACGAACACAACGGCTGACAAAAATGAAGCTTAAAGGTGTTTCTTTTCGCAGGTCTGATTCTCATATATACCATATAAACCCAAGTAATCCATACATACAGACAAAACAAACAAATAAATAAATTCTGAAATAAAGTAATGTGTAATAAAATGGAAAGACACAGGGATGTTGAACCTTAACACACAGTCAAGTAAACTCTCAATTGGTTTCAGAGAAAAGTGTAGCTGCTAGAATGGCCCAGCCAATCACCTGACTTGAATCCAATAGAAAATCTACGGAACGAACTTAAGATAAGTTCATAGAAAAGCCTACGTTCCGTTTTGAAGACTTTTATTAAAAATGGGTCAAAATCACACCTGAGCAATGCATGCGACTAGTTTCTCATATACAGGAGGTGTCTTGAAGCTGTCATTACCAACAAAGGCTTTTGTATCAAGTTATTTTCAGTAAGCGTGTTCAAAACTTTTTCCCTGTGTCATTCCGTTTTATTACACATAACTTAATTCCTGAAAATATTTGTTTTGTTTTCAGTGTTTGGATTACTTGGGTTGTTATCGACATGTGCTGAAAATGTCATGGGAACAGAACATTTAGAAATATATTTACTGAGAAAAATGGTGACGTTTCCAATATTTATTTAACCTGCTTAAATATAAACATCAAATCAATTACATGATTTAATTAATTTTGTGCAAACACATCTCATATCTTAGACACGGAATCACCTTGGTATACCTTGAAACCAGTGACCAGCTTATCCCTAGTCTACAGTATACACACACACACTCGGGCTGATGCTGTTTTTATATTATGCTGGGTGGCAATACTTACAGTATTAATGTACAGGTCGGGGCATAATCATTCAGTTTATAATCATAGCAGATAATTTTTCCACACATAAAAAGGGGGTCACAAACGAACAGGAACAAACAAGCCTGACACACAAACTGCTCAGAGACGGTCTTTAATATTTCACTTGTGATTTGCTGTGAAAAGACACAATTTACTCTTCAGGAGATAAACATCAAATGAAAGAAACTGAAGGTATCACTGTCATTTTCAGTCAAGACAGATGTAAAGAGTAAAGTGAAGTGCAGTGTGTGAGAGAACCCGGTCACTCAGGCACAGTGTCACTGATCCATTTCAGATACGGCGGGTTTCCCTGATCAATGGACAAACTGATCACCTCTGCCACCTCATACGGATGATTCGACCTGCAGAACAAGCATCATCATCATCAATAATATCTCTGACATCATCATAAATATCTAGAGAGCAGGTGCAGACTGTAGTGACATGACAACTTGTGATACCTGACATATTCAGCCAGAGCTGAAACCTTTGAACTTCTTGTCTTAATCATCTGAAAGACATAAACATAAAGATCACTCGTCTGATCTGCTTAATGTGTTTCAGGAATCATTCGGATCTGTTTTCATTGGAAATAAAACATTACAATTATAAAAATACAAATAACATCAATGGCAGTTAATGATATTTTCTCATGAAACGCTCACCAGTGTTACGTTACAGCAGCATCATCATCATCATGTCTAAACATCAGAATAGACTGAACATAGAGCGGCAGTAATATGTCATATCACATCACTAATATCATATTTCTGGAATGATATTCCTGTATGACTGCAACCACACAGCAAAAATAAAAAACAACATTCTAACACTTCTGATCACAGATGAATCATTGTTGTGTTTAGGGGTTCGCTTTTCTTCACTACACACCTTTTCCGATTAAGAGGTTAAAAAATTATTTAACGGCATTAATACAACATCCGTTTTTTCTGTCATCGCTGTCTAGCGTTACATTATAAAATCACGCTCTTATTTATATAAAGGCCTTTAAACTATTAAGGCGCGATTTGAAATGGTTTCATTGACATGTTCAGTATAGATTGACAGCTGTTGGCTGTGGAACACGGCTCAACGCATCACGACAGTGGTCCAGTCTGGTTGAATGAATAAAAAAAACACAAGATTATGCCAGAAAGCCCATTTTGTCTAGTATTTCAGCAAGAACAGACTTCAATGAGTTAAATAAAGTCTTAAATGAAGGCAAAGAGTAGTGAAAATAGGAAGCGAATTAGATCTGAGAGGCCGCTCTTAAAGGGGCCACGCTGTTAAACCTGCTGATGTGACTCATGTCACTAATGTTTATCAAAGAACAAAAGAAAAGAGGAATTCATTGTGATTTTGTAGCTTTAATGAGGATTCTTCTGTATTTCATGTATTTAGCAGTAAAGAGTTTGAGAACTTTATTTTCTGTATATTTCATTTATTATAATGGGTTAGTAGAAAATATAATATATTTAATAAAGACATCAGTTGCAAAGCCAACAATATTCGAATGTTGGATTTCATTCATAAAATGACGCTGTTAAAGAAATGTGTTGTTTCTACATTCATTTGGAGATATAATGTGAAATCAATAGAATGTAAAAGCAATTAATTGCCAACACACTGAACTTTATTGCTGCTGGATCCACTGGATTTCTCTTTCACATCTCGTCTGTAGAGTGTGTTAAGATTTCATGAACCAGTCCCGTTTTACTGGTGGAGATACTGAAAGAAAAGAGTTTGACTTACTCACCAGCAGAACTTCACTGTCTTCTTCGATCTTCCCCTGCCACTCATACCTGCAACAGAGACCACACACACACACACACACACACACAAACACACACAAACATCAGACACACACAAACATCAGACACACACACACAAACACACACAACACAAAACAGACACACACACACATATAAACATCAGAAACGTCACGACACGCACAGAAGACACGCACACAAACATCAGACACACACACACACACACACACAAACATCAGACACAAAACAGACACACACACACACACACACACACACACATATAAACATCAGAAACGTCACGACACGCACAGAAGACACGCACACAAACATCAGACACACACACACACACACACACACAAACATCAGACACAAAACAGACACACACACACACACACACATATAAACATCAGAAACGTCACGACACGCACAGAAGACACGCACACAAACATCAGACACACACACACACACACACACACACACACACACAAACATCAGACACAAAACAGACACACACACACACACACACATATAAACATCAGAAACGTCACGACACGCACAGAAGACACGCACACAAACATCAGACACACACACACACACACACACACAAACATCAGACACAAAACAGACACACACACACACACACAATAAACATCAGAAACGTCACGACACGCACAGAAGACACGCACACAAACATCAGACACACACACACACACACACACACACACAAACATCAGACACAAAACAGACACACACACACACATATAAACATCAGAAACGTCACGACACGCACAGAAGACACGCACACAAACATCAGACACACACACACACACACATATAAACATCAGAAACGTCACGACACGCACAGAAGACACGCACACAAACATCAGACACACACACACACACACACACACACACAACATCAGACACAAAACAGACACACACACACACACACACACACACACATATAAACATCAGAAACGTCACGACACGCACAGAAGACACGCACACAAACATCAGACACACACACACACACACACACACACACACACACAAACATCAGACACAAAACAGACACACACACACACATATAAACATCAGAAACGTCACGACACGCACAGAAGACACGCACACAAACATCAGACACACACACACACACATATAAACATCAGAAACGTCACGACACGCACAAATGCACACAAACATCAGACACACACACACACACACACACACACACAAACATCAGACACAAAACAGACACACACACACACACATATAAACATCAGAAACGTCACGACACGCACAGAAGACACGCACACAAACATCAGACACACACACACACACACACAAACATCAGACACAAAACAGACACACACACACACACATATAAACATCAGAAACGTCACGACACGCACAGAAGACACGCACACAAACATCAGACACACACACACACACACACACACACACACAAACATCAGACACACACACACACAAACATCAGACACACACACACAAACATCAGACACACACACACAAACATCAGACACACACACAAACATCAGACACACACACAAACATCAGACACACACACACAACATCAGACACACACACACAACATCAGACACACACACACACACACACACACACACAAACATCAGACACACACACACAAACATCAGACACACACACACACAACACACACACACAAACATCAGACACACAGACACAACATCAGACACACAACACATCACAAACCCACACATATAAACATCAGAAACGTCAAGACACGCACACGTCAGACACAGACACCAGAAATATCAGACACGCACATCAGAAACGTAGGACACGCACACGTCGGACATGCACACATGGGACACGCAAACACAACCTGTAGCTTTACTCACACAGACACAATCTTCGGTATGATGTTCACACATGCAGCCAGTTTCTTCTCCACAATTCCTCTGTGAGAAAATATCTTTATCTGTTTTTACATTTACTAGATAAAACACTTTATATGTCCATTTCCCCAGAAAACCTGTGCTTGAAATAAAGTGTTTGCGTGTGGGTGTGTGTACAAGCGTGCGGCTGAGTGTTCTACCTAGCAAGATCTTTGGCAACTGTGTCATTAGGGCAGGTGACGAAGGCAGCGGAGTGTGTGCCAGATGAATATGTTTCTGATGCCATGGAGAACGCTCGCAATCCCATCCGCCGCAGAACCGGGAACATCAAAACACTCAACACAACAGTCTGACAAAACAAGAGGTCACGTCAAGTCAGCTTTACCGTCCTTCTGGAGACATATAGAGGAATAACATAGGTTACACATTTAACGCAATACATCTATAAACTGACAAGTATCTGCATATAGGCTAACTTAATAGATACTTAAATTATACTTTCAATTAAGAGTATAATTAAATCCAAGCTAAAATTAAAAACACATACATATCAATGACAAAACTAAAAAGACACAACACGATAACGATTTATCATACAAACGATTTATACTGTACAAACACAAGCAGCATATTGATCACGTGTCTGTAAGACTTTAAGAGTTCTGCACATATCATCATAAAACACACAAACACTCACCAGACAGAAAACCTTTTGAGATCCCACAGCAGACCAATCTAATCTCATCACCTAATAACAGAATCAATTCATATCTGGGTAGATCTGGACTTCATTACACTGCAGTTAACCGTTTATCTGCTTTAACGGGACTTACTTCTTGATAAATGCGCTCACCTCGGCCTCTGCCGTACATTGTGATCAACTGTCGTGCGCCCACATCAGCATGTGCCGTAAAGTGTGTTCAACGGTCGTGCGACAATAACATGACTGTCGCATAATTCAGTTCTATGCTCTGTGTCTCTATTTTAACAGAAACATTACACACGAAACATCAGAAGTCACGTGACTCATATACAATTAACTTAACACTTACAGTAAAGATATTCGTAAACGCCACCGGAAGTTGCGTTTTACTGACGTCACGAATCTTTACCGGGGCTTTGGAGCTCGCCGGAAGCAAGCACGTGCGTGTGAGACAGAAACACGGAGCCGATGTTCAGATGGAAGACATGAACGTTACTCGCCATAAACTCAAAGCGGAGAGACCGAGAATGAAACGGCCAATGAAAGATTTCGGCTGCCGATAATGGCTGATGGGTAATTATGTGTGGAGATTAACGCATGTATTAGTGGTCAGTGATGACTAGTCCACTGCGCAAACTGACGTGCTTAAAAAAGGCCTTTAGTGTGAAGAGAGCAGTGCTGATATCAGTCTGAGCCCACAACACAGAACCGAGAGACTTGAGCTTGTGTTGCTTTGACTGATGATGTAACTGTCTTTCATTCTCAGGTGTTCTCTTCTAAGGGCTCTGATGGTGTTAGTCCAACAGATCGTGTGTGTTGTGGATCTGTGAAATAAACAGTGATGGTAAGTTACAAAAAGACTTTCTAGTTTAAGATTAAATGTACTATTAGCCCAGTTTTCCCTTCGGATTTGACTTCCACTTGTTATTTCAGAGCTGTTGATTGCGATTGATTTTTTTTCCAGGTTCTATGGTCACGGTGAGGGTCCATTTTAAACTGGATGGATATGGGCTGTAGTACTGTGTGTGATCTCTGCTCCTAGTGCTGCACGATTAATCATATCGCGATTACATTAAAGAAACAAGCCCATTCGTGCACGTGACAAGACATCCATTCTTAGGTCACGTGACTTGCGGGGCATGCGCAGTGTGTAGACGGGAGAACTGGACGCAGAGCTGACCGACACTAGTGCCCAGAGATGACGCTTCCTCTGTTATTTGGCGATATTTTTGTTTCAGGATATCAGACACTGAGCACAGAGAGGTACTGTGCAGAATTAACAAAACTAAAAGATCTAAATAAAGAACTAAATACAATGTTTTAGAAGATTCAACCAGTTGTTGAGTAACAAGAATGATTATAGAGGTTTAACTTTTACAGTGTGAACCACACATTTATATCCAGTTTATTTTTCAAAGTAACATACATTTGTATGAATTTATCTACTTAAATGTCTGTTTGTTGGGATTCTTTTCCAAAAGAAAGTGTACATCTGTATTTGTTTAATTTACCTGTACTGTTGAGATATATATTGTAAAGTTAATTTAATTCAGTAATGCAAAGATGTTGCTGTTGTTTAATTTTATTTTTGACAACTTTGTGCAATTCTAGTTGTCGTTGCTAGTTTGAACTGTGAATCTCAGTTGAGAAATACAAATTTCAGTTATCTGTGTATGCATTTTCCTTGATATCAACCCAGTTGGCTCATTACACCCAGTTTATCTCACATCGCGATTTTTACCTCAATAATGTCAAAGTGACATTTACATCAAATCGTGCAGCCCTAGAGCCTCAAACACATCTGTTCTTACCGTGATTTTATTTCCTTTTTCACATTTGACGTATTTATGTTCTGCCGTGAATGTGACACTTTACTCATGACTTCGAGCTCTTTCTAAACACTAGTTTAATGTTGTTTACACCAGTAGTTTCTCTTATCTAACACACCTGACTCAAATCATCAGCTCTTAAACGGACAGATCCATGAACTGAAGTGAGCATGACAGTTAAAGAGAAATCTTTTTGTCTAAACACATCATAAATGTTAGAAATATATTGCTGAAACACGTTACAAAGACTCAGAAGTATATATTACTGAATTGTGGAGTTAAACCGAGTTTTTCACCTGTTCTGTATTCAGGATTTTCTGGGCGGACCTAAAACGGTTACTTGATGACGAACAGGTCGTCCGGGCATGCAAGGCCCCGCCCCTAGCGGTATTTGATATCTGAATTCGCCCCTATCTCCTAGATAGTGCACTATTTCTGGTGTCCGCCATTTTGAATTAACAACTCGTTCCCTACATTCGTTCACTAGTTCATACCCACAATGCATTCTGATTTTGAGTGTACATCCCATGTCCACTTACTAAGTCACATGATACAGCGCGAATCAACCTTTCGATTAGAATCAGCTGGTTACTGCCACGAATGCACGTTTTACTATATAATGCGTTCATTTTTTCTACTTTTTGAGAATAAACTGATTAAACGAATGTTATAGACAGTGATGCTTTATTTTAAATCTATTAATAATTTTAGGAAACGTAATAAAATAAAATTGACGAACTGTTTTATTCTCTTTATAAAAAACTAATAAAACATTTACAAATGAGGTAAAAATTAAATTTTATTAAAGCAAATTGAAGTAATATAAGGGGGTCAGCTGTGGTCTTGTGATCAGAAGGTTTGAATCTCAGTACCAGCAGGTCATGACTGAAGTGCCCTTGAGCAAGACACCTTACCCCTGATTGCTCTGCAGTAATGTGTCACTGTATAAAACTACTTGTAAGTCGCTTTGGATAAAAGCATCTGCCAAATGAATAAATGTAAAACTGTAGTACTGTCAGACACGGGTTATAAAACGTCAGTGTCTGAAGTGCACTCGCTCACTTCTTCCCCATATAGTGGACTATTTAGCATTCGCTAGTGAACGAGTGAGCGAATTCATTCGGAGCAGTGGGTCCGCACTAGTATCCGGTTTGGGAACCTGGTTTAAATCAAGTCTTATCTATAAGTGCTCTGATGTAGAGAAGCGTTCATTTAGTTAATAATGCAGATAATTGTATATCACTGTGATGTCATGCGCTGATCAGTCTGTGCAGTGTCTCATGAAGTTGACCAGGTCTAATGTTGTCTTACAATATGACGCTGGACTTGTAGATCTAATAAAACAGCTGCTGTAATGTGAAAGATGGGTGTGTGCAGCTGTTCTGTGCTGTGGTCTACAGCAACACATGTGTATCTACAAGAAATGCACCGGGTTCGATCGTCTTTGGTAGCTAATTTAGAGTTATTGTGAGGAAAACAGCTCTTTGTGTAAAGAAGCCCAAACAAAAGACTTAAACCGGATGCGAGGATGAGACTTGTTTTCCGGTTTCGGCCGCTCTCACTAAATCCTTGGTGTTTCGAGTCAGATCCGTGGGCGTGGCTTGTTGGTCTTACGAAACCTTTACCATCTAACCTACCTATGATTGAAACTTTCTAAAACACGGTTGCGCGATGACGTCAGTCTCGAAACATCTAGGATTAAGCCTTTGATTATTGTTGTCAGTGTGTGATGTGTACAGTAGATGGCGCCAGTGCTCGTGTTGCTCTACACATGAATCCACTGAAAATCCTTACTGCTCATATGAGAGGTGAAGATATTGCCATGGAAACTGAGCCGTCAGCACATCTGCAGCTGCTGTCTGCACAAGTCAACATCCCATTCACATCAAACACACACACACACAAACACACACCTGTGATCAGCGAGTTAAAGCTGACCGATATCTGTCTTTATTCTCAGGGTGGATTTTTTAGGAAACTTGACTGCATATTGCTCAACAGAAGGATTTATTGAACACGGAAAAAACATGTAGAAGCATCAAATTATGAATGTGACTGATGATGACATACATGGAAAGTTGTCAAATCCACTGATAGGATTGGGTGGGTGGGTGTTTGCTCGACTGATGTAATCCATCTAATTGCTGCTCTGATCTGTGTATTGGACAGAATGAACAAATAAACCAATGCTGCCAAAGCTGCTTCATCACACACACACATGCGTGTTTCCGTGTTTGCTGTATGTAAATGACTCTCCCTTTCAGTTATTGCTTTACTGATATTTCGTGTACTAACTTTTCATTTGTAATGTTTCCTCTGCATTAGTTCAGCTCACTCCTCTGAAGTACTCATGTTTGTGTCAAATAAATCTGCACCGACTCATGTGTTTGTGTGTTATGAGACAAGCACACGCCATCAGCTATATACTTAGCCAATCGGAATGCTTCTTGTGTATGACATCTCTCTATTGTATTCTATATTCATAAATCTTCTTGATTGAATCTCTTTCTCTCTCTCTCTCTCTCTCTCTCTCTCTCTCTCTCTCTCTCTCTCTCTCTCTCTCTCTCTGTCTCTCTCTCTCTCTCTCTCTCTCTCTCTCTCTCTCTCTCTCTCTCTCTCTCTCTCTCTCTCTCTCTCTCTCTCTCTCTCTCTCTCTCTCTCTCTCTCTCTCTCTCTCTCTCTCTCTCTCTCTCTCTCTCTCTCTCTCTCTCTCTCTCTCTCTCTCTCTCTCTCTCTCTCTCTCTCTCTCTCTCTCTCTCTCTCTCTCTCTCTCTCTCTCTCTCTCTCTCTCTGTCTCTCTCTATCTTTCTGTGTCTCTCTCTCTCTCTCTCTCTCTCTCTCTCTCTCTCTCTCTCTCTCTCTCTCTCTCTCTCTCTCTCTCTCTCTCTCTCTCTCTCTCTCTCTCTCTCTGCTGCACTGGCTGGTTCAGTGTGTTTGCTGTCCTGAATGTAAAGTGTGTTCTTTGGTCTTTTCTGCAGCAAGACAGAACGTCTTAAAAAAGCTAACCGTTCCAAGCGTTTGTTCATTCAGGGCCTGCTCTCTCCATGTCTCTCTCTCTCTCTCTCTCTCTCTCTCTCTCTCTCTCTCTCTCTCTCTCTCTCTCTCTCTCTCTCTCTCTCTCTCTCTCTCTCTCTCTCTGTCTCTCTCTTCTCTCTCTCTCTCTCTCTCTCTCACTGTCTCTCTCTCTCTCACTCTGTCTCTCTACATGTCTCTCTCTCTCTGTCTCTCTCTCTCTCTCTCTCTCTCTCTCTTTCTCTCTCTCTCTCTCTCTCTCTCTCTCTCTCTCTCTCTCTCTCTGTCTCTCTCTCTGTCTCTCTCTCTCTCTCTCTCTCTCTCTCTGTCTCTCTGCTAGCTAAAGACTTTTATACCAATAAGGCAGTTGAGGTCATTCAGTTTTTCCATAACAGTTTATTGGGGACTAGGATAAAACTGCTTCCGCTGACAGTGTTGTGTTAGTGTGTTGAGCAGTCCGTCTCTTAAACATCTCCAAGTCTCCACCAATGTCCATTTCATTGTGAGAGGGAGACGGTTGCCTTGGTAACGCAAGAGTCCAGCTCACATCATCTGCAGAACATTCATCTCTCGGTGATATATTTACAGCTCTCGCTAAACATTTATTTAGCAGTGCAAATCTTACTTTAGGGGCATTTAGTTAAATGAATGTATGCAATCTGTAGCCTTATATGTCCTCATTGAGATGAATGTCGCAAGTCGAGACATCTCAAAGTCACAGTGTCCGGGCCTCGGCGAACCCTTTAACGGAACCTGGATCCTAAACATTATCTCCGCTCATCCGTCACATTAAACCCGAAGAAACGTGTTGGATGATTCTCGTGAGCAACAAGCGGCACCGCAGACAGACTGACCGACAGACAGCAGCAGCAGCAGCGACAGACATCGACCCAAGAATCCCATCTGCTGGAAAACGACACCGAGGAGAACAGGGGAATATCAGATGTTCCTGACTGACCCTGATATCAGTCAGCGCTCGCGCATCCCGCCATCCGTACGCTGCGAGCAGCCTCGCGCTGCTTTTATTCCGCCGTCGTGATTCGGTGAGCTGCGTGTCGTTGATGGCGGGAGGACTGAGGGGGGTCGGCAGCGGTTCGGGTAGCGGGTGTGACAACAGCACGGGTTCGGCTGACAGGAGAACAGCAGGGCTGCTGCGCGTCGGTTGTTTAGACCGGATTCGCGTCGAGTGATGCTCGAAGATTTTCGTGTATCCTGGAAGCATTCGACGATATATAAAGGCCACGGATGGGAAAAAAAGGGAAACTTCTGATTTAATTTCATTTTATGCGCTCGCTCGTTTCTGTGATCATCTCCGGAATGCATTGCATGATTGATTTCATTGAGGTCCGCTGTCTAGTCGAAACCAAGGTTTGAACGCAAAAGTGTTGTGTTAATGACTTGTGTTAATCGGGATATCTCGTTTGGATGAGCCATTGTTTGGATATTTCGGCATTCCTCCGTTTAGATTCATGGATACGGATAACGGAACAGGGGGCGCGCGCGCGCACACGTCCGTTCTGCCGGCAGCGGTTCAGCGATGTGACGGAGTTTCGTGTGGACGCCGCGTTACCGCTTCAGAGGATTTAAAGATGCTGTCGCGCCGGCTCTGTTAACCTCCACCGTATCACAACCACATTATCCGTCAGATACGATAAATCAGCCAAATTAACTTGAGTTGATCATGTGATGTGATCGTGTCAGTCATGTTCAGAGTCCTTTTTCAGCATTACATCATGTTTTACGGGTAGGCCTACAGGTGGAGTTTGACTTAGAAGAAGTGCTCCAGGTGTTTCAGACACCGCTTTTCTCCTCGTTTCGGCCGCTTAAATTGACCAATATTTATTTCCTGTACATCAAGAGGAAAGGGGGCTCCCCTTTCATAGAATGTGGGAACATGGGTGTTTATGAGCGTGGGGTTCAGATGCTCCTCACCACGGTGGGCGCGTTCGCCGCCTTCAGTCTCATGACCATCGCGGTGGGGACAGATTACTGGCTGTACTCGCGTGGGGTCTGCAAAATAAAGTCTACTAATGAGAACGAGACCAGTAAGAAGAACGAGGAGGTGATGACACATTCCGGCCTCTGGAGGACCTGCTGTCTTGAAGGTAAGAAGAACTTCTATCCATATTTACTCACCTTCACGCTGTTGGTTTGTCAAATCTCCTGCCAGATCTTTCACTGATGGACAGGGATTGTTGTGCACCAATGATGAGAAAAAAAGATTGATAAATGTCAAAAAACACCTTAAAAATACTTTCAAGTTGATTAGAGACAGATAGTTCTCATTCATATCTTCAAGTAGTGTTTGGGTGTTTTCTCTCTCTCTCTCTCTCCATCACTGTAGCTCTAGAGTTTAGACCATCTGTCTTTCATTTACTGGCTTTCATTCAGTTATCTAAACATTAGAAATGAGCAAACTGAAATTATAATATTCAACCATTGGAATGATTCATTAGTGCCATTGTCATTCAGTTGTTGTTGGCAGGCACTTCTTGAATCTTTCCCTGTGTGGGTGTCTCAACATAAACCCAAAGTTTGATCAACTTTAACGTTCTCTCTCTGGCCACTTTTTTTCTGGGGACTTCTATTGTTTAGGTTACTCTCATAGGTTTAATAGAGTCTATCTTACCTGTTTTGAATTCTCACATTCTGTTATATACAGTCATTCCTGTCGCTGCTGTTTGTATGAAGAGTGAATCGATGTTGCTGACTTCAGGGCAGGAGGATGAGGAGACACACAGTAGCTGTTTGATGGCCTGTTATATCACTGTGATGTCCAGACAGTGTTCATCTGTGACCCGTGTGACCTCAGGTCATCTGATAACACATCAGCATGAATTCTGATCAAGACCTGCCCACGTAGACAGGAAACGACCACCTGAGCCACCAGTCACAGATTGTTTTGTGTTTCGGGCTGAGCGTCTTAACACAGAAAAAACTAAACACAGAAGACATTAGTGGATATCCATTCAAAATTAGCAATATACATAATAAAACTATTAATAAAACAAATCATCAATAGGTACTGCTTCACTAAATTCTGAATATCTGTATGAAACTCCTGCATGACCCTGTAAAATGACAGCGTTGATATCTGTGCATGCTGATTGGATCACTCATTTGTATGAAAATCTACCTTTTCGAAACCAGCCAATCCGCTGAATCAGAATGGTGTGATATCAGCGAGTCTGAGGTCAGGATGAGCTCAGCTATCCCTGGAGAACTGCAGATAAAGCTATTAACCTTTGACCCCTCAGGTCTGAAGGTGAAAGTGCTTTGAAGGGGCTTGTTCTGGTTGACTGTGGACCTGATGTTGTGTGATCACTTCTTAAACATTAGATTAGAATCCAATCAAGTCCAGCAGAACGTCACAGAATATCACTTTTAGACAGATCATTAAGATGCTATATCTGACATTCATGTACGCTGAGACACATTTAATGTCTCAGATTACACACCGCATGTTACGTAATGTCTCACTGTCCGGGTCATATGACAAATACCTCGATTGACATCTTACGAGTCTGTGGATAACAGACTCTGGAACAACAGTGAGGATACAATCGTGTGTGTGTGTGTGTGTGTGTGTGTGTGTGTGGGGACATGTGGTTAGCAGTACATAAGTAAATGAAGAACAGATATTATTATTACCTCAGCAAAACACAACACACTTTCCATTGACTTTATTGTTTTTACTTTTTTGAATTGAAGAAGAATAAAGTGAGACAGACAGTCAGGGATGTCAGACAGCCAATGCAGGGAGAAAGGGGATGCACTGAGACAGCTAATGTAGTGAGACATCTGAAGCAGTGAGACAGCTAATGTAATGAGACATCTGAAGCAGTGAGACAGCTAATGTAGTGAGACAGCTGATCCAGTGAGACAGCTGATGCAGTAAGACAGGTGATGTAGTGAGACATCTGAAGCAGTGAGACAGCTGATGTAGTGAGACAGCTATTGTGGTGAGACATCTGAAGCAGTAAGACAGTGAATTTAGTGAGACAGCTGATGCAGTAAGACAGGTGATGCAGTGAGACAGCTGATGTAGGAAGACAGCTATTGTAGTGAGACAGGTGATGCAGTGAGACAGCTGATGTAGGAAGACAGCTATTGTAGTGAGACAGGTAATGCATTGAGACAGCTGATCCAGTGAGACAGCTGATGCAGTAAGACAGGTGATGCAGTGAGACAGATGATGTAGTGAGACAGGTGATGCAGTGAGACAGATGAGGTAGGAAGACAGCTATTGTAGTGAGACAGCTGATGTAGGAAGACAGCTATTGTAGTGAGACAGGTGATGCAGTGAGACAGCTGGTCCAGTGAGACAGCTGATGCAGTAAGACAGGTGATGCAGTGAGACAGATGATGTAGTGAGACAGGTGATGCAGTGAGACAGATGAGGTAGGAAGACAGCTATTGTAGTGAGACAGCTGATCTAGGAAGACAGCTATTGTAGTGAGACAGGTGATGCAGTGAGACAGCTGGTCCAGTGAGACAGATGATGTAGTGTAAGGTGATGGTTTTAGAGTGAGCCGTGTCCAGTGTCATAAGAGTGAGATAGGGCTGGAGACAGACCAGTGTGCTGTAGGGCAGACAGACGGGTAGTGAGATGTTTGCAGCTCTACTGACAATACTTCACGCCTGCTGAAGGTGATGACAGTCTGCAGTGTAATCCGCCGGGCAGCACACACACACACACACACATGCACGTGTGCATCTGGAGCCAGGAAAGTGTGTGTAACACATATGGTGGGATTTTGACCGTGTTTGAGTATCAGATATATAAATATGATGATGTCATAATAAATCTAAAGCAATGATCCAAACATTCCTAAAGATTTCATGATGTACATATGAATGTGTGTGTGTGTGCAATGAATATCCCATCACTGAATTATCCTGTTAGTCACGTTCTGATCACTTACACACTTGCACGTGTGGAGAACACTGATTTATGTAACTCAGTTATGCAACATACATGCGTACAGCAGCAGAAATTTCTGCAACACAAAGAGCAGAGAGAGAAGAAATCCAGTTACCCACAGAAGAAAGAAGGTCCAGCAACCATCTGAACCACTACATTATATTAGTAATCCATGTATCTCAAGAACAAACAATCATCAACAAACACATACACATGGTCATATATACTGTAAGTGGAGAATCGTTTTTCTTACTGATAGTCATTAGTTTCATTCATTAATAGTTTCATTATAACAGAGATGAAATGGCAGTTATTTGCCAGTATAATTGTTAAAAGCATAATAAATGTACAGTAAATTACAGACAGAAAAGATTGTGAAGAGCTTGTGATACAGAAGCATGTATGATGTCATACGGACAAGGTCACAGAGTTCTGTCACAAGGGTTTGGTTGAGTTCTGTCTGAACATCTTCACAGTGAGAAGCGGATGGATTTGACATTACTGCTATTAAATCAGGTGGATTTTGGTTTGATCAGGAAATCTGTGATGTGACACACAATACTCAAAGAGGATTATGGTAAAAGTGAGTTTGGCAAACACTGTGCCGAATCTCAGATTCTTCAAGAATTATTCTTAAAATCTTTTAGAGTTTCATGACATGAACCAAACTAAACTACACGATGAGATGAGATGTGAATCACATTAAGACAAGTTTGATTTGCAGCAGAAATGTGTTGGAAAAGGACGTAACCTCACCTTTCTCTTCCTCGATCTCCTCCTTTTCTCAATTCATGTCTTTGATTTTGATGTTCACTGCCAAATAAAGTGTAATATTAGTATAAAGTCAAATACATATTATGAGGTCATAGAGTCTGTCAATGACCTCAGAGCTTACAGTAGACGTGTGTTCGAGGGTTTTACACTAACACTGTCCGTCTGTCTCGCAGGTAATTTTAAAGGGATGTGTAAACAGATCGATCACTTTCCTGAAGATGCAGATTATGAAGCTGATGCATCCGAGTATTTCCTACGTAAGTCAAACGCATGTGTGTGTGTGTGTTTTTTTTTTTTGTTTTCTCAACTGAACGTGTAAGGATGTGTGTGTGTGTGTGTGTGTGGGGTGGGTTTTCTCAACTGAAAGTGTGGTGTTCGGGTGGGGGTTCTCACTGAACGTGTAGGATGTGTGTGTGTGTGTGTGTGTGTGTGTGTGTGTGTGTGTGTGTGTGTGTTTTCTCAACTGAAAGTGTAAGGATGTGTGTGTGTGTGTGTGTGTGTGTGTGTGTGTGTGTGTGTGGGGGGGGGGGTTTTCTCAACTGAATGTGTAATGATGTGTGTGTGCTGAGATCTGTGTTTAATTAGGTCACTCATTACTATAAATATTTCACTGCAGTTTATATGGGTCAAAACTCTTATGCCCTCCTCTCATTATTAAACCGTATGTAAGGACACACACACTGCTTGCTATCTAATGAGAACATGTACCTTAGACATTTGTATAAAGCTGATCACTGTATATAAAAGAAAATGTGTATTTTCACACACACACTTTATGTTCACACACATATCTCTCTCATTGTCTGCTCTAAACTCACTCCAGATGCCTCTGCTCAGCAGTTTATGTTCCTGTAAAAATGCTGATTCCACAAACTTCAGAAACAGAATCCTTCATTGTGATTTACTAGCATCTGTTCTTCATCTCCTCTCTCTTATCATCACACTGGATCAGTTTTTACAACACACGGACCTCGTGTGTTGTACATGCACCTCGACATGCACCTCGACGCTTCCAAATCATCTCTTTCTAGTGACATCACAGTATGAGGTCACTGCTTTTAGTGCAGTAATATGACATCAATCTGATCCTAAAACAATATCTGTCCTGATCTGTAAATCTACTCTCATGTATGTGTGTGTGCAGGTGCGGTTCGGGCCTCCAGTATATTTCCCATCCTCAGTGTCATTCTCCTCTTTATGGGAGGTCTCTGTGTCGCCGCAAGCGAGTTCTACCAGTCTCATCAAAACATCATCCTGAGCGCAGGAATCTTCTTCATTTCTGCAGGTGAGCACATTTACATGAACAGGTCAATCCTCAAACACCTCTCGTAGCTTCAGAGTTCTTCTCACATGCTTTAATGTTAAAGTCCTATTGCATGTCTCTCTCTCTCTGTCTTCAGGTCTGAGTAACATCATCGGGATAATCGTGTACATATCAGCAAATGCGGGCGACCCATCCAAGAGCGATTCCAAAAAGAACAGCTACTCGTACGGTTGGAGTTTTTATTTTGGCGCTCTGTCCTTCATCATGGCCGAGATGGTGGGGGTCCTCGCCATTCACATGTTCATCGATCGCCATCGTGAGTTACGTGTGGCTCAGGTGCGAGTGGGGGTCGGAGACTACCTCCAGGGGTCGGCCATCGCACGGATCCCCAGCTATCGGTACAGGTATCGACCTCGCTCGCGCTCCTCCAGCCGATCGACGGACCCGTCACGCTCGAGGGAGGCCTCGCCGGTGGGGCTGAAAGGGTTCGGGGCGTTACCCTCCACCGATATTTCCATGTACGTGCTCGGCCGCGGGGGCGATACGCTGAAGGCCCCGCACGGATCGCCACCCATGTACAACTCGGAAAGAGACCCAAACTTCCTACAGGTTCACAACTGCGTCCAGAAAGACTCGAAGGATGCCAACCGTCGCACTACACCTGTATGAGCGCCCCTGCTGGTGGGGAAGAGAACTGACCAAACAAAGCGAGCAACCGACGGAAAAATGCTCTCTGGGATATTTCTAACACTAACGATATCAAGTTTACATGTTGAAATCCAAAAAAAGAAAAGTGAAATGCATGATTTTCTAATCTTCCATAAACTAACACGTTTTTAAGCCATGTGTGCAGAGTTGTGACGCCGAACAGAGAGCGAGAGATATAGAAATGAAGACACAGGGAGAATCCTCAGCTTGATGGGTTCGGATTGAGTTGGTGGTCTATCTTTCTCTGTCTCTTTTCATTTCATTTTGCACATTAATACTGTGACTCTTGTGGCCGCTGTGACCCCAGGGAAGATAAAAACACCCACAAACTGGCCACACTTGAACCATCAGTATAGTATATATATATATATATATATATATATATATACATATAAGTGTATTAACGATACATGATAAATAAACATCTATAAATATAAGAACTGTTAATTAACCTCAAATAGACTTCTTGATTCAAAAAGAGCAGAAGTCAATAAAGTCATGATGGAAAACAGAAAGAGCATGTTTATTCAGTCTCATCACATCCGTTGTGTGTGTGTGTGTGATTCTGTCTGAAGCAGCAGTAAATCTGTTTGTGGATCAGTCTGATGTTCAGTGTCATGGTAAAGTTTGAAAGGAGCTCTGATGCCCTCTGCTGAACATTAGAAGAGCACACGCTGTGTTTGTGTGCAGGTCTGTACATCTGAGGCCTGAGAGCCAAGTCTAGTCATGGGCCGAATACCAGCTTCACAGTATACCACGGTTTGAGAACCACTAAACTTTCTTTTACATCGCTGCCAAGGCATGAGGTGTTTTTACATCTCATCAAAGAAGGATAACGCAGGAATGCACACTTTCTTGTTTATGCTTAATTTATTGTTTGCTCATCTGCATTTTACTTATATCTTTATGTGTGGATGCAAGTTTAATGATTAGAAATGCATGTCAAATAAAGACTAGAAAGGGGTGCCATGCTTTCAAAAGGTTTGGCCTGACATACTGTACATGTTTACTGCGGTAAATATCGGTGTTATCACAAACATGTTCTTTATTCAACATATTAGCATGAAATCACAACTGAAGGTAATAATCTCATCAGTCTTTCACTGTTATAAAAACACGGCTTGTCACTCATATGTACAAAACATTGATGAATGAGATCAGACGAGGTTAGAGGACATTCTTGATGGTCTGTATCTGATCCTGATAGAGGCTGTGAAACATCTGTGCTAAACTCAGGAACGGCGCTTCAAACTGTCCGATTTCTTTCTGTCAGACATACAAAAGAGAGATTCACATTAAACTCTTTCACACACACATTCAGTTCAGAGATGAATGACAGATGAAGATGAATTGACTCACTGCAGATGTCTCGTGATACTGAAACCCGTGAGTTTGAGCCCACGTCTGAGCTTCAGCGCTGTCCACTTCTCTCCTGAACGACAGGTCACATTTATTACCCACCAGCACACCTGCCGACATCACACAAATACACACTCACACATTAAACTACACTTCTGTAAAAACAAGACAGCTTTCCTTCAGATATTTTAAACTTCTTTCAAAAGAACATGAAGGTCAAATATTGAGTTTAGATCAATAAAAACTATTTAAGGACATTTCATCCGTCAACAGTTTCTAATTCAACTAATAGATTTAAGTAATGTGTGTGTGTGTCTCACTCACCTGGTGCCTGCAGTCCGTTACAGTGAGATCGGACTCTCTCAACCCAGCGACTGCAGCTGGTGAACGAGGCCTCGCTGGTAATGTCAAAAACCACACACATCACAGACGGTTGACCCCACTAACACACACAGACATCACAAAACACACGGCAGGTTGTCAAAGAGACATTTCTCTCTGTAGTCACATGTGATCAACTGTTGAAACTGCACTCACCACATTCTCACATGCGTCTGCAAACAGCTCTCGTCCGGGAGAATCATAGATAAAAAACTCCTGACAGAGAAAAAAAAAAAAAAAACCACACACCGTTGTGTGATAATTTTAAAAAATCAAAAAAAAAAAAATTTTTTAGGATTTTTAAGTTTAGGAAGAAAAAAAAAAAATTTATAAAAAAAAAAACACATAACACCTATCCCCCCCCCCCCCGAAAAAAAAAAAGTGTGTGTGTGTGTGTGTGTGTGTGTGTGTGTACCACACTACCACTGGTCTCTGAAACAGACACAGATTTCTCCAGCAGCCCCACACCAGCAGTCTAAAACACGCAACACATAACACACGACATGCTAAAATCACAGCAACACATGTCTGTTTGTTACATGAGCTCTGAAGATAATCCCAAGAGCCCACAGACAAACACAATTACACACAGCATCACTACTCTACCCATCATTCATCGCAAACTCATGTGACAGCCTGGAGCAGTGTTGCCAACTTAGCGCCTTTGTCGCTATATTTAGCGAGTATTCAGACCCCTCTAGCGACACATTTTCAAAAAAGCGACTAGCGACAAATCTAACGACTTTTTCTGATGTTATTGGAGACTTTTGGAGACTCTGAAGTGAGAGCACATATTGTTCTTAATCTTCACAACGAGCAGCGGGTGCTGCCCTGAGCCGCACGCCCGCACCAAAGCACTCACAGGCGGCTCAGTCCTCGTGAAGCAGCCCCTCCCCCGGCTGCAGTCAGAGCAGGAGATGTTCACCCCTCCGCGTCCAGACTGCAAATGATCGCGCGCATGCGCAGAAAGCCGCCGCCGGCTGATCCTGCCCGGACTTACAATTCAGCATGAAATATAAAATGTTCTTTGTCTAAACTAATTAAATCACTGTAGAAAAATAAATCCTCTCACAACCTCAGTCACTTTACTCTCGTCCACTGTGTGTGTGCCTCTCTGTGACATAACATCAATTAGCTTGCTAGCTCATCATGGCTCAGTCTAAATTTTGTTAATCTAGATTGTGTAAGCATTTAGTTTTTAAATGTTATGGTTAAAATTTTTCATATTTTACTGTGACTTTTGTAGGCTCCTAAGTAAACCATAAGGTTAAAAACCAAACATAAGAAAAAAAATGTATGGTTAAAAATTTTCATGTTTTACTATGTCTTGTTGTAGGTTAAAAACCAACCCAAAATTAAAAAAAATGTCTCTTTTGTGTCACTTTTGCCGGTCCCAAGCCCGGATAAAGTAGGAAAAATCCCCCTCTCTCCTACAGCGTCCATCACAATTACATGCACAATGCACATGGTCAATTATGCAAAGTATGTGATGACATCATTTGGCGACTTCTAGCGACTTTTAGGACAGCCAATAGCTACTTTTCTCACTGAGGAGTTGGCAACACTGGGGCCCCTTTTTTTTTTTTTTTTTTTTCCTTTTTTTTTTTTTACAACCCCCCCCCCCCCCCCCCAACCCCAAAAACCCCCCCCCCCCCCCCCCCCCCCCCCACACCCCCCCCCCCCCCCCCCCCCCCCCCCAAAAACCCCCCCCCCCATTTTTTTTCCCGTTTTCAACCCCAAAAACAAAACAAAACGCCACAAAAAAAAAACTCGTTGTAAAGTTTGTCTCACCCACCACAACAAATCTTGCTCTTAACTTCACCATTACACACCACAGAATACCGATGAAAGTATTCAAATCTGCACTTTAAATGATTAGTTACGAGTGATTCTTCTCCTGTACGCCTCGGCAACCAGAGCACCAAGCGTTGCTTAGTAACTGAAGTCAAGCATTTCTATTGGTCTAAACGCCTATATCAGCCAAAGCGATTGGCTGAGGAGGATGAACGTAAAAATGCGTCACTCTGACGTTCGAGTCAGCGTATGTAAACTCCCCGCTAGAGGTCGCGCTTCTCACACAACTAGTGGGCGATCACCCGATACTGCGGGAATGTTAATTAGCAATGGGTCGGTTAGTTAGTTACCAATCAGAGACTGGTTCAAATGACTGTAATAGAGGTAAAAGAGACTCACTTTAAACGATTTATATGCCTTTAGTGAGCATCGTTTTATTAAGTGAGGAAAACCTGTTGCCTCACCCGCTCATCTTGAGGACATTTTCCAATCTTCACCTTCACGCGAGTGTCACGTTACTTTAGAGACTCGCCAGTCACGCCGCATCGGTTCTGTGTGTACACGTCTTACCCATCATCCAACGCGCTTTAATGTGTTCGTGTGTTTGCACTTTCCCCGCATCACACAGCATCGACGTTCCGGTCGCCACGGACACGCGCTTAGACAGAAGCAGGTGTCTGCACGCGCTCTCCAGAAGGCGCTCGGTTGCAGCAGTCAGTCAGTGGGAGAGATCCACGCACACGGAGACACGGATCGCGTCGTTTCGACGTTAATTAAACGATCATTAGTTGTTAGTCAGAGAGAGAGAGATCAACAGAGGGAGGCTGACAGACACGGGAGCGCGCGCTGATGGACGGGATGCAGCAGGGAATCGGCGCGTACGGCGCGGGCAGAGCCGGCGGAGCGTTCGACCCGCTCACGTTCATTCAGCAGCCGCACACCGGACTCAGGGTCGTGTCGTGGGTACGTCTCGCGGTTACGGTTGGGCGTGTGATGCTGTGATATCTCAGACTCATCCCGCCTGTTTACATCTCTGTCATATTGTGTGTGTGTGTGTGTGTGTGTGTGTGTGTGTGTGTGTGTGTGTGTGTGTGTGTGTGTGTGTTGATAGTTGACATGTTGACAAACAACAATATTTAAGACGAATTAAAAAGAGAGAATGCATTTAAACGAAAAGATATAGAGCATGATAATAAATGTAAAAGCTTAATTGGTTAGTCTTTTGATTTTGGTGAACTGATTAAAATGTGTATGTCAATCAAACACATTGAAGTTTCACATGCTCCATCTAATGTATTGATGTATAGTTTGGGGTCTATACGAATATCAAGCAGAGCTGTTGAACCATGAAATGGTGTTCGTTGTTCACACGGTGTAGTTTATATGCCTTTTATCTATGTTTAATCTATGTTTAATCTATGTTTAATCTATGTTTAATCTATGTTTAATCTATGTTATACAGCGGTTGAGTAGTGAACGTCACAGACGTGAATGAGCTGACTCTCAGTTGTAGAGAATTGTGTTTGTTTTGTTTCGTTACAAAGTTACATTTCAAAGCACATACAGATGTGACTGCCTGTCTGATTCTCCACGGACAACACCCTAGCAACCACCTATAGCATCATATAGCATCATGGCAGTGAGTTTTGCACACTTTCTTCATAATATGTCAAAAATCAAGTCGTAAAAAAACAAAGTCCCGCTCAATATCTGGCTGACAGAGTCTGGCTGAATATGTTCATTACAACACTGATCAGAAATACTCTCTGACAGATTGTTCTTTTCCATTCCAGCCAGGAGCAGAAGTTAAAGTGTGTATAAATATTGGTTCAGTCATCTCTGCTCCTCATGGTCTTCATCCAGCAAGAGAAACTCTCACACACACATAATTTTTAAAAAAGAGGATGTGATTTCTGCTTCGTCTGTAACACCTGTGTGTTCTGTCGCTATTTCAGCACAACTTTGCCTCTTTGGGTGGAGTCATTACAAAAGAGGTTTTACATTTAGGCATTTGGCAGATGCTTTTATCCAAAGCAACTTACATTGCATTATCCTATACATTTATACACAGATATCTGCAATCCCCTGGGATCCAACACACAACCTTGCGTTGTTAACACAATGCTCTTACCACTGAGATACAGGAAAGATGTTTGAAATACTCACATCATAAGAATAAAACATTTGTGATCCGAGTTGACTGTAAACCTAAACACCGTAAAATAAAGCGTAACTTTAAAAAAGAATCATGTCACTAAGTGTTTGATCTTTGCGTCTTCATTCAGCTTTTTTCATTGGTGATCTTCGGCTGCGTGTCTAATGAGGGCTACATCAACCGACCTGATGAAGTCAAGGAGTTCTGCATCTTCAATCGGAATCAGAACGCCTGTAACTATGCGGTGGGTATGGGCTCGCTGGCGTTTCTCAGCAGCATGCTCTTCCTGGCCTTAGACGTGTATTTCCCTCAGATCAGCAGTGTTAAAGATCGAAAGAAAGCCGTGCTGGCAGACGTGGGGACGTCAGGTAGACAAGACTCCACTCACATACTGAGAGTTTCGCTGAAATCTTTTACAGATGACCTGACGTGTCTGCCGTCTCTCTCTGTTTCAGCGTTCTGGTCCTTCATGTGGTTCGTTGGTTTTTGTTTTCTGGCTAATCAGTGGCAGGTGTCTAAACCAGACGACAACCCACTGCAGGAAGGTGGAGACGGGGCGCGAGCGGCCATCGCTTTCTCGTTCTTCTCCATCTTCACCTGGGTCTGTACCTCATGTAATATTTTTAGTTTTTCTGAATCTGATCTAAGGAAAGTTTTTTTCATCCTGGAGGGGATTTGATTGTGGTATCAAGTGTTTGTGTGTGTGTGTTAATGTGTGTGTGTGTGTTTCAGGGTGCCCTCACGCTGCTCTCTTTAGAGAGATTGAAGCGTGTGTGTTTTGAAGAGGAGTATGAGGAACTTTTTACCCATCAGCCCCCTGAGCTCACACACACACATGCAAACATGTCTGTGTGAGTGTGTCGCTAAAACACATCCATCAAACACATGTTCATGAAGAAAGGACAGCTTCCTGTATGAAAGTGTCGTGAGAATTCGAAACTGAGCTTATTGACAAGAAGACCAAAATACAGCTAACTAACACCATAAAACACAATAAAGACATGATTTTAGAAACATTTTCTAATTTTGGAACCAAACTCTTAATTTACTATTAAATCGTTATGTTTTGAAGAATCACATCAGTTCTCCATCTGAACATTCAGGGATTTTACCAGCAGGTGATATTAAAGTACTTGGTTTTTCAGCAGTGCATTCTGGGATCTCTCTTTGATGTTTACTGTAACATGTAAATGAGATCTCATTAACCGCTGATTCATGATTGACATTCTTAACTTTCATTGTCTGTATTCTAACTATTAAACTCTTTTCTCTCTCACCTCCAAACCACCATCATCTTTCTCATCACATCTGTTTACAAACTCTCATTATTTAATTTGTTAAAATTTCTATTATTATGTATTTCATGAATTTCTGTGTTTATTTGAATGGTTTGATCCATCTTTTCCCTTTTTTAAACCTTAATCTCCATCCCTTCATCTGCACCCCTCCTCCCTTACATTCTGCTCTCTCATTGGCTGAGCAGGCCGGGCAGGCCTTCCTTGCGTTTCAGAGGTATAAATTGGGGGCCGACTCGGCCCTGTTCTCCCAGGACTACACTGACCCGAGTCAAGACGCCGCCGCTGCTGTTCCATACAGCTCTTGCAGCGCCGGAGATGATCTGGAGAGTCCGGGAGGAACCGGATCTTACCAGCAAAGCACTGAGGGCGTCTATGATGGGTCAGCAGGGTACCAGCGACAGGAGTACTGAACCGGTGGGAGGGGGTTGAGGAACAATTGAAGAGCATCAGTTACACATACAACACATATTCATTGATTGCATTACAAATATGATTGCGAGACAAACTCCAATAAAGCAAGAAGCCCCGAAGCAGTGGGTTATAGTGCATTTTATAACAGCTAAGGGCGGAGTCATTAAAACTCCTCAGCTGTTAGTAAATGCACTATAACACACTGCTTTCGCGGAGCTTAGTGCTTTTATAAAACCGTTATTACACATGCATAGCAAGGTTTCATAAAATAAAGTAAATGAAATGATATTTAGGCTATTTAATGTGATCAGCCGTTATAAATCGGGTTATTTTATAATCTCGGCTCAGTCAATCAGAATCAATCACCAGAACCGACCGTTTTATAATACAATATAGCACAGCTCTGTTCAAGTCTTCACTTTTATTGTGTAACTGCACGACTATGACGTAGTTCCAAGTTTGTTGAGAAATGTATTGAGATTAACATGTGTGGTGTAAAATGAGAGACCGAGTTAGTGAAGAATTAAAAACACTCATCCATTATTTACTTCACTGTAAACAGTGTTAAACCCATAATGTGCTTTATCTACATCGTGTCCAAGACACAAATATTATTTTGTTTGACTGAACCATCATGACTGCATTAGTTTACATCATCAGACATCATTTCAGGGTGTCAAATCTTGACACACGGTTCTCTTTGTTTCATGATTGTACCATAATTAAATTATAAACAAAATTAAATGACATGTTACTGTAATAGAATGTGTGTGCAAACACTGTACAGTATATTCCCTTCAGATTTATTCCAAAAAGCTCCACAGTGACGTTTAGCTGTTTGTGTGAAGAGATGTTTCTCGTGTTATCTTCAGCTCCAGACCATAAAGAACATCACATTTATCTGAACCAAACGTGTCCTAAAGATCTAAATGACATCCACAAATAAACACCACCACCACCCTCTCTCTCTCTCTCTCTCTCTCTCTAGTGTGTGTGCGTGCGTGTGTGTTTAATTGATCTTTGATCATTTTTACTCATCTGAAGTTCAGACATCAATATCTGCCAGTAACTGCTGTGTGTAAAGCTCCTTCTTTGTATATAACCTCTATAATCTATATAAATGTTTAGAAATAAAAATAAAGGTTTTATGTTTTGGCATTAAATGTCTTTAGAATGGTTTCTTTGTTGTCAACTTTTGAGAAAATAAATAAAAAACAATAAGACATGTGGTCTTGAAACTCTATTAGCTGTTTTTTATGTCTTACTAAATAAAAAAAGTAGTTTTATTATGTGATGAATTTGAATCATAACCCAACACACTCCTGTACACCAACTGTTATATAATATAAACACAAACAGAATCTAAATCACGTCAGGGGCCTGTACCATGAAGCTGGTTTAGGTGTCTAGCCCGCTATGTTTCAGTTTAGTTTGTGCCAACCCTGGGTTTTAGGTACCATGAGAGTAGCTCGGCTTTAATCGGTGTTCGTCGCTATGGTATCTTACGCTGCACGGCTAACCTGCTCCGGGGCAGATTATGATCTGGATTCAAGATCTCAGTTGACCAATCAGCTGTGAGCAAAGAAACATATATAGGTGACGTAACTGACTCACAGTGCGTGTTAGAATGGCTAGTTATTTTTTATACTGTTTAATAAAATAAAAATATTAATATACAAATATACAAATATATATTACAAATATAAAATCAAATATTGGTCACTATATGGGTAAAATCTGATTTTACAGATTTGCTGGCTTTCCCTTACACTCACATGAAATTCAATTTACTTATATTCCACTTTTATTGTATCACGTGTATTTGCATTGCATTTTTCTACATTCTTGTCTGTGGTGCAGAACATCTAGAAACACTTTCAGTTTCACTGTATTAGGACATTTTTCTTTGTCCTGAACAGTAGTTTTTATTAAGGCTTCAATGAAATGACTGACCCTGGTTAATGGCGCAAAGACTAGTCTATTAAAGGTAAAGGCTTATGCATTCTGTTGTTTTATTAAGTGTAATTCTTATATTTTCTTCCGCTTCTCTGTGTTGCAGAACACACCGCTATTTTATAATTCTGAGCTCCGTCTTCTTTCTGCAAAAAAAACTAGTTTTTATCATATCAGACTATAAGGAGACCAACATGCAACCAGTCCGCGTTATTTTTTCGGCAACTTGTTTGACATTCCCATCAGTACAAGGTGCATTTAATGATTTTAAACACGTAAGATGTCAGAATTTACAATGCAGAAGCGGTGCGTGTCATTTGCCTGTGAAATTAGCTGTTTGCAGCTTTAACAAATTTGTACAGAAGTTCAGAAATATATGAGAATGAACTTTATTTGCACGTGACTCCTCTCATGTGTACTCGGAAGGGAAATGATGAAGCAGATGTAAGGTTAACTGCTTCTGCTGCCTGAATGGATGTTTTTTGTCCGCACGCAGGTTAAAATTGCAATATGCGGGAGCTTCAATGAACTTTGTTGTAATATTTCTGTACTCATGCCTTACATAAAAAAAAGTTGTCCGCTAGGACACGGACCTTCCACCAAGGACCCCGCGGATCCTGTTTGCCCTACAGCACTACAGTAATGTGTGTACTATATAGTGTTTAACTTGCGCATTAACGCAATCAGCAGTGTTTCTGAAACACTTCTCTCTTGAGTAGACAGCAGAAACATATCAGTCCAATTCATGTTTGTGTTCATATTGTGGAAATCGCTTTATCCATTTATAATGCGATTGGTTTAGCCATGCTGACGTCACTCGTTCATGTGCACGCGCCCGCAAACTAATCTTAGCTTCAGGATCAAAGCTTGAGTTGACAAAGAAACTCCACGAGCTGCTTCATGGTACCAACAAAGCTTGATCACGTTGGTTTGGTTTTGTCAACCCAAAACTAATCCAACTACCCTGAGTTTGTTCAGCTACATTCATGGTACAGGCCCCCGATCAGATGAGTTACATTTCCTGAACGTAAAGCGCAGATCTCACACGCATGTGTCGTCTGAAGGCGAGCTACGCATGCGCGCAGATGATCTGTAGATCTGACGTCACGTACTTCCGCGCAACATGGCGGCGCAGCGCAGGAGTCTGATGCAGAGCGTAAGGAAGTGTTTTTCTGCTTTAATAATGAACACCAATGAGTGAACATTTAGCGTAACGTTTACTTGTAGACACCCCACGCGCACGTGTCTGTGTGAATATTCTAATTATTGTGTGTTTATTCAGATAAGTTAAAGAACATAACGAATGTCTGTCTTCACGTAAACATGAAACCTGCTGATTTCATTCCGCTTCTGCACCAGTGTTCAGATCTGACCCTGAGGGTCATCATCCTCTTCCTCTTGAGCTGCTTCAGGGGTTTCGTGAGATGATGATGCTGATGGTCCTCCAGGAGCAGCGTTTGACGCACTGATGACACTGAACAAACATGAAAACTAAACGTGTTGTAATGTACATTTGTACAGTTTCACTCAACGTCACATGATTTGGCTGCTGATGCTTTGTAGCTAGCAAGGTTGAACTAAAGTAGCTAGGCTTTTATTAGTGTTAACAAGATTTTTCAGACATACTAATGGTCAAGCAGATCCACACAAAGATGTTGTGGATGATCTGAAAGCTCTTTTGTTTGAATTTCTGTTCCCGGAAGGAAAACATTTCTTCTGTTTGAGTCTCAATGAGTTGAGAAAGGAATGATACACAGTTGAGTCTGAAGGTTTGTATTGTTTTCAGCATCAGAGCTGGACCGATGATCTGCCTCTGTGTCAACTGTGTGGCGTCGGCTCGGCTCCTAACTGTGCATACGGACCTGATGGAAAAGGGACCCAGAGTCACTCGAATGAGGATGGACACTTCCGCTTCAGGTACAGTCACTCCACACAAATCATGCAGGCTGTGTTGAACATTCAAATACTCGACTCGATGAAAAAGGAATAATTTAGTTTCTTCTTTGTAAAAAGCAGTTTTCTTTGATGTGTTTTATTTAAAGAGATGTTTTCTCTGCAGTACTGAGTGCTGTTGTCTGTACGGGGTGTTTGACGGGTTCGACGGCAGCAGGGTGGCAGATTTTGTGTGTCAGTGTTTGACAGCTGAACTCTTACTGGGGCAGCTGAACTCCAGTCACACGGACGCAGACGTGAAGAGAGTCCTGACACAAGTACTGCTGTCTCACATCTCGCACACTTATAAAGGAAAATTCACCTCAAAATCAGAATTGTTATCTCACCCACATGACATTCAACATGTTTTAAGACCTCCCAGCGTCTTCAGAACACAAATCAAGATATTTTATGTGACATCCGAGAGATTTCCAGGCCTTCTCATAGACATCATGGTTATAGTTGTTATATGAGACATCGGTAAATTGGTCCATCCGCACCGAGTGGCTCAATTAAAGATTTTTGAAGGGACGAGAATGCTTTATGTGCGAAAAACTAACCAAAATAACAACTTTAAAGGGTTACGTCGACGAAAAATCTAAATTCTGCAATTAATAACTCGCCCTCAAGTACTTTAAAATCTGTATGACCTCCATTTTTCCCAAAAACGCAAATTAAGGTAGTTTTGGAAGCTTTCTGACTGCTTAGATTGCAACGCAATCAATCTTCAATGTGTTGAATGTGCGTAATGACATCGTAACATTGTCTACGCGACTCCGGTGGTTCACTATAAATTATTAGAGTCAGAAAGCTTCCAAAACTATCTTAATATGCGTTTTTTGGAAGGTCATACAGATGTTAGACTACTTCAGGGTGAGTCATTAATGGCAGAATTTTTATTTATTGTCGGAGAAACCCTTTAAAGGAATTGTTCACTTTCAACAAACATTTTCATGATCATTTACTGACCGCTGTTGTCATCCAAGATGTTTATGTATTTTTTTTACTTTAGTCGAAAAAACTATTAAGGTTAGGGATTAAGGTTTTTAATGAAAACATTTCAGGATTATTCTCCATATAGTGGACTTCAATGGACTCCAAACGAATGAAGGTCAAAATTACAGTTTCAGTGCAGTTTTAAACCATACCAGACAATGAATAAGTGTCTTACCTAGCCAAACGATCTGTCATTTTCAAAAAAAAAATATATTTGCTTTATAATCACAAGTGCTTGCCTTGCTTCTTTTAGAAAAATCGTGCTCACGACTTCACGTAATACGTAACTACGTTGGTAGGGCAGGGCGAAAAAATCCATCTCATCTTTTCCAAGTTCAAAATCGTCAGACATCGTTGTTTTACCTTGTAACTCTCTTGTAACCCTTTTTTGTAAACGCCGTTTGACTTTGCACGTTTAACTTGTAAACACTGACTCGGTGCTTCTGCCTATGACAAGAGTGACCTTTTCCATGTAATTACGGACTACATAAAGTCGTGAGTGGGCTTTACAGAACAGAGCAAGGCAAGCATTTGTGTTTATAAAGCATATACATTAAAAAGAAATAGAAAATTTTAGCTAGATAACACACTTATTCATCGTCTGGTATCGTTTAATGCCATTTGAAGCTTCACTGAAACTGTCATTTTGACCTTCAACTGTTTGGAGTCCATATATGGAGAATAATCCTGGAATAGTTTCATCATAAACCTTAAGTTCTTTTGGACAAAAGAAAAAAAAACTTTTGAAATATGATCACCTTCCTTTTCAAGATGAGTTCATTTCATTATCTTGTCACATCTGCTTTCATCTCTACTCTTGTCTCTGTCAAGGCGTTTGATGTTGTAGAGAAGAGTTACTTTGAGACCATTGATGATGCTCTTGCAGAGAAGGCAAATCTTCAGACTCAACTTCCTGAGGTGACGACACACATGAGACTGACATCACCACGTTCTGTCGTTTTGTTCTCCTCATCATGAACATGTCTGTCTGTCAGGGCGTTTTTATCTCGACTCAGACACAGAAGATGTCAGAACGACTCAAGTCTTTAGAGCAGGAGGTCTCGGGTGGAGCCACAGCTATAGTCGCTCTCATACTCAATAATAAACTCTACATCGCCAATGTAGGTGCGTACACACACAATAATGCCTGGAATTAACGCATGAGAATCGGTCATATATGAATGAGTCTTTCTTGATTTCTGGAGTTGTAACGGTGTGTGTGTGTGTGTCTGTTTGTGTGTTTAGGTACCAATCGGGCTCTTCTCTGTAAGACAACAGCTGATGGTCAGAACCAGGTGATCCAGATTGGCCAAGCACACACAATCGACAATGATGATGAGCTGTCCAGGCTCACCCAACTGGGTCAGAACGCACACACGCACAAACACACACACACAGTAATGCAGTTGTTGTGAAGTGTCACATCTGGTCTGTCTCAGGTCTTGATGCGGTCGGGTTGAGGCAGGTTGGACTAATCTCGGGTCAGAGCAGTACTCGACGGATCGGAGACTACAAAGTCAAATTTAACTACACAGACATCGATGTGCTCAGGTGTGTTCATACTGACTGAAGTATATTTAAAGCGTTTGAGTTACTCTCCTATAACAACACGTTCATATTCAGCGCAGCAAAGAATAAACCAATCATCGCCGAGCCTGAGATTCACGGCAGCCAATCGCTGGAAGACGTGACAGGTTTCCTGCTGCTGATGTCAGAGGGGCTGATCAAAGCCCTCGAATCGGCTCATGGACCGGACCAGGTCAACCAGGTGAGAGGATGAAGACCCCTGTATTCAGCACATTCTCGAGTATTGCAATAAATCAAATCCCTAAAACACAACAAGAGTGCGGCAAGTGCTCACGGATGGACTGCATTTCCCATGTTTCCCCGCTTAGGAGATTGTCGCCATGGTTGCAGCAGAGTTGGCTCTGCAGAGCAGTCTGGAGGCGGCTGCGCAGTCGGTGGTCGAGCGAGTTAAACGGCTGCATCATGACGCATACGTGAGCGGCAGACAGAGAGCGTCACACTGCGCACGACACGAGGACATGACGCTACTCATCAGAATCATCAACTACCCGCTAGCAGAGGGATCTCTCACCCCTACACAAGGTCTGACTCCTCTGATCTCATATCAGCCTCGTGCAAATAAAGTTCAAGGCCCGTCAGCGCCATTTTTTATCCATGTAAACAGTGTGAGTGAAAACTGCTCAGCCTAAAATCAATCATTTATTCTCTCTCATGTGGTTCTTAATCTGTATGCGATGTCTTTCTTCAGTGGAACACAAAAGAAGATATTTTGAGAAATGTTTCAGTGGTTTTGTGTCCAACATTCTTCAAAATATCTTCTTTTGTGTTCTGAAGAAGAAAGAAACTGACATGACATGAGGAAGAATACATGATGATGGAATTCTGAACCAGACCAGAAGCTAGTGACAAGTTGATTTTGTTCTTTCTGCATTCTGTGTGTGCGCGCGCAGGAGGACGGATCTACCCCGTGTCTGTGCCGTACTCCAATCATCAGAGCACCAGTAAAACCAGTGTGACGCTGTCTCTGGTCATGCCATCACAGGGCACGCTGACAAACGGCTCCAACACAGCGTCTACACTCAAGGAAGACACGCCCACTGCCAGGTAAACACGCCCCATTCACATCCACCTCATGATGTTTGTATGTGTTCATAAACACATGTCAATCTCTCTCTCCACGGCCCCCGTTAGACTAATGACGCCTCTGATTCCCCTGACTGTAGAGACCTTACAGCCCATAAATGAGCTTCCTGCCTCTGACACCGCCCCTCTTACTACCTCTCTGTTTGACCCCGCCCCTCTTCCTCCCACCAGTCAGAGCCCAACAGCGACGCTGCAGTCCACCAACACGCACACGCAGAGCTCCAGCTCCAGTTCTGGTGACGGCAGTTTGTTCCGTCAGAGAGGAAGTCAAGCGGCTCAGCCCGATGAAACCGGACTGGTCCCGCCGTACGTTGACTTCACACAGTTTTACCGGTTGTGGGGGACGGACCACAGCGACGGGCAGGGACTGACTGCAGATCTAGGACCTCAGTGAGGAGACGGTCCTTAGGCCCAGAGGATGAGCAATCAGAGCAGAGGTCATTCCAGGGTCATTGGGTTAGAACGATGAGAACCCTTCTGTGGTCCTGATGGGATCCTGCACATGTACACAAACGGTTACAGCACATGAATTCAACTTTAATAAGAGATTAGACTGACGAGTATGAACGAGAAGAGACGCTTCTTATCGTCCGGTATTAGTTATGAATCTTCAAGACATTTGATGCTGGTTATTTTTCCTCTACATTCATTTATGACTTTTGTCTGTTTGTTTTTGTTTTTATGAAGTTTGACTGCAGGTTCTGTCGTGTGTGTGTGTGTGTGTGTGTGTGTGTGTGTGTGTGTGTGTGTGTGTGTGTGTGTGTGTGTGTGTGTGCATATCTGTGTACTTTGGCTTTCTAGTGCCTTCTATTATAAATCAATAAATAAAAGTGTAGAGGCGGACACACATTCTCATCATTATTTGGTAAGATGACTGAGATGTCTCACATTCGTGTTTGATGACTGATGGGTCCTTGATTTAGCTGTTAGCATTAGCAGAACCGCATTGCTCTGTGCTAAAAGCTCCATACCCTAAAAATAACGCGGACAGAGCTTTCCCTGCTGCTTATTTATAGATTTAAAACTAACGTTACTCAGAGCTGCCGACTGACGTCCACGACACAGCACTGAAATAAATAAAGTGCAGTAATAGTGACCGTAATGATGAATGTTATAAATCCGTCTTAGTTAAAATACAACAGACATAAATGTGTGCTTGTGTTCGCTTCAGTGCGCGTGTCTGATGTGTGTGCGCGCGCTCCTGACCTGGGCCACAGTCGCGTAACTAACGGTCATGTCATTAGAGGTTTATATATGTTTGGGTCATTTACAGGTGTCAGTGAAATAAATATATTAGTGATTGTAGAATGTTAGTGTAACCGATAGCATACCTTCAGTATAACAATGTAATGTTAGCCTAAAGGGGACTGAGTGTGTTCCTGCTATAGAAACTGTGTGTTAAAATCGTTATTTATTTATAGACTCATTTGCAAGATGCAAGCGGTACAGAATCACTTCTTGTTTCAGTTTTATTTTTATTAGACAAACGTTAGAATAATAAAATACAAGAACTACAACAGTTAAAATTATTCACAACTTGTTCATATATGCGAATAAAGAGCTGAAACGGGGAGTATGACTGATGCTGACAGTGTCACACGCGCACACACAATCTCTCTCACACACACACACACACACACACACTCTTACACACACACACTTACACACACACTCTCACACACACACACACGCAGACGTGAACACACACACACACACACACACTTACACACTCTCACACACACACACACACACACACACTCTTACACACTCATATACACACAAACACACTCACACACACACACACACACACACACACTCTTACACACACACACACACACACACACACACAATCTCTCTCACACACACACACACACACACACACACACACACAAACACACTCACACACACACACACACACACACTCTTACACACACTCTTACACACACACGCTTACACACACACACTCTTACACACACACTCTTACACACACAAACACACACAAACACACACACACACACACACACACACACACACTCACACACACACACACACACACACACGCGAACACACACACTCTTACACACTCATATACACACAAACACACTCACACACACACACTCTCATATACACACTCTTACACACACTCTTACACACACACACACACACACACACACACACACACACTCACACACACACAAAGACGTGAACACACACTTACACACACACACTTACACACACACACACACACACACACACACACACACACACACACACACACACACACACACACACTCACACACACATGCAGACGTGAACACACACACACACACACACACACTTACACACACACTCTCACACACACACACACACACACTTCCACTCTCACACACACACACACAGACGTGAACACACACACACACACAATCTTACACACTCATATACAAACAAACACACTCACACACACACACACTCTCATATACACACTCTTACACACACACACACACACACACACACACACACACACACACACACACACACACACACAGCACACGACTCATTTATTCCTTCTTTCCTAGTCTTCCCCTCATTCAGACAGACGCCGGTTCGAGGCCCGCGCAGGGCAGGTAGAACCTACAACACTTATACAACAAATTTAGTTTTAAGTCAACAAACACGAGATCTAACTGTCATATTGGTTTTGACATTGGCTGTCATGAGGCCATTATAACTGTCATGAATCTTTTTCTGACCATTTTTTTCCAGTGGTACAAATTGAATGTTAGTAAAATATCATTAAGTGTTAATACTCTGTCAAATTGTTTTATAACAATGTCATGTATACTTTTCTTGATCTCAACTACAGTGGTACAATTACATTTTAATGACAAATTCAATTTGTACCACTGTAGTTTAGGTCAAGAAAAATATGACATAATTTAGTTTTTTCGAGGGGGGGGGGGGGGGCGCTCAAAGATGTTCTCGCCCGGGGTGCAATTCAATGTAGAACCGCCACTGCACACACTCTTACACACACACACAGACACACACACACACACACACACACACACACACACACACACACACACACACTCACACACACACAGACGTGAACACACAGTGAGCTGTTGTGTGTTGATTCGAGGAGTTTGTGCTTCGCCGCTGGTCGTCGCTCTCGAGGTTTGTTCGCGTCGGTGGTCCGGACGGAGGGCGGAGCTGCGGGTCTCGCGCCCCCGGTACACACACGATCACCGCTGGGGCGGAAAGCGTCATTTGAGCGCAGAAAACAGAAAGAGATCAAGAATCGACACGCACGAGCTTCGGGTCCCGTTATCGGACGAGAAACGGGTCGAGGAGGAGTAGGGCGTCGAGAGTGATTTTCCTCCGCATCGGGATGGATTTAAACACGGCGGATCGCGTCTCACCGCCGGACCGTCAGTGAAGCATCATCCGCCCTCACCGAGAGAACCGTGAGTCCGCAGATCCGGTTTGATGCGAACAAAAGGCTCCGTCGGTTCACAATCACCTCCGCCGTGACCGAAGCAGCGCCTCCATCATCCGCAATGAACATCTAGATATCATCAGGCGATGGGTGAGACGATTTCACATCCACATCACAGACAGGGAGAGAGAGAGAGAGAGACAGGACGGGTGGATGGGGATTGATCTCACACAAGCGCATCTGTCTGATAACAAAAACATATGAACCGATGATGTTCACGTGTGTGCTGTTGTTTTTATCGGTGATGATGATGGTGTTGGTGATGATGATGGTGATGATGATGGTGGTGATGATGGTGGTGATGGTGTGATGGTGGTGATGATGGTGGTGGTGATGATAATGGTGGTGGTGGTGATGATGGTGTTGATGATGGTGTTGATGATGGTGGTGATGATGGTGTTGTGATGGTGGTGTTGATGATGGTGTTGATGATGGTGGTGATGGTGTGATGGTGGTGATGATGGTGGTGGTGATGATAATGGTGGTGGTGGTGATGATGGTGTTGATGATGGTGTTGATGATGGTGGTGATGATGGTGTTGTGATGGTGGTGTTGATGATGGTGTTGATGATGGTGGTGATGGTGTCTGGTCTGAGCAGTTTACACTGTGGAGTGTTCAACCTGTCAAACAAATGTCAGACTTTAGCATTTGCTTGTGCCGTCAGTCATGGTAATGTGTGATTTCTTTATGATAATGTAGTGTTGTGTAGGTGAAGCATCAGATCTGTGTGGTGAAAACACAACATGCTCTCACTCAAAACATCAGAAAGCCAAAGTAAGGTATTAAGAACATTTGAAGGATTCATTTGCATGGTGATTGTATTTTCCAGTAATGAGCTCATATGAGTTTAGATGTTTTTATTCAATGTGTTGTGAGTGATGACTGTGATGAGAATAATGTCTCAATCCTAATGAATCCTAAATGTCTTATTTTGGAGATCAGGTACTGTGGTCCGGACGGATCTGAGAGGATGTGGATGTGAGTGAATCTGCTCGTCTTTATTCTGTTCTAGATCATGATGTGGTTTGAGTTTACTGACCTACAACACACACATGTCCAAACACAGAGACACGTGAAACACGAGCGTGAGACACGAGCAGATGTTGCATGTTGTGTTTCTAAAGTCAGTCTCTGACCTCATACGGGGTTTAAGATGACAGACAACAAACATTTAGAGGATTTGAACAGTCAGTCAGTCACAGACATGCGCCCGTGCAAATATTATATGAGATTAGATTGAATGATTTCACCTGTTTGTTTATCGTACTTATAACAGCACGTTTCTCTTCAACAAAATGTCTGATTTTAGAGGTATGATGATGATGATGATGATGATGATGATGATGTCACACACACACACAGGGCTGAAGTGTTGACTGGGAGGTTTTGTAACAGTGATTTGGTGGGTTGTGTTCATTGTTGGCTCTTAAAGGCAAACACACAGACAGACATCTGCTCACTGGCTGTGTTTGTGTTTCAGATCGACAGGTCAGATGATAGCTTCTGTTTGTTTTAAAGGGTCAAATCAAGATAAATCAAACATTCATGTGAGAAATCGATGTTTCTCTGAATTTCTCTTGAGAATGTTTCTCATGTCACGTGTTCACTCAGAAATGAAATGGTTTCTTCACCCTCATGTCATGTCAAACCTGTATGTGAGTTTCTTTCTTCTTCAGAACTTCATCAAACAACACTGAACTCCATTGACTTCCATTGTATGAACACAAAGCCACTGTGACATTTCTCAAAAGTTCCCCTGAAGACTCACATACAGGTTTACAAACACATGAGGAGAATAAATGATGACAGAATTTCCTCTTTCCACAGACACGGTCAGTTTATTTCTTAAGCCTGTTTTTGGTGAAATACAAATCCCAGAGTAACATAACACTTACAGGACAGTCATGATAAAGAATGAAATGATAAATATCATATATGTGATATCATGTGACGCTCTGTAAGCGGTTTGAATTGTGTGTTTCTCTGTTGTGTGTGTGTGTGTGTGTGTCGTGTCACCTTACACAGCTGTGTCCTTAACACACCCCCTGTTGCCAAAATGGTGCTGACCTGTTTTTGACCTCTGAGTGTGTGTGGAGCGAGACGCTGGCTGGAATGTTCCATTCATGTCTCATCTGAGGGGCGATAATAACACACAAACATCTCAAGAGTTGTTATTACCCGAGACACAAACACACACACACACACTCCTCCTGTCGCTGCCAAAAGCTCTTCCTTTCCAAACACTCCACATGTTTTCTGGAAAACCCCAACATGTTCCAGCAAGACGTGCGAGAACGTCTTATCATCTGAATCTTCATACAGCAAAGACTTCAGTGTCACGGCACACGAGCAGGCAGAACACATTTCAGCGTTTACACGTGGTTTATAAAACTTCATGATTTAATAATATTATTTATCTCTCATATCATTAAGCAGAACAGATCTGGAAAGGATTCAAATGTTTCGTCAGATGTCTGGAATCTTCCGTTCTCTAAACAAAATTGGGTTTATTCAGTTCTGCACTTTGACACAAGTGACTTTTTTACATTCTTTTGTTATTATTATTGTATAGAAACTAGGGCTGTGCGATATTAAAGAACAATGCGATATGCGATAGCATGCTTAATAATGCAATATTTGATATGCAATAGTATATTTAGTTTTCTAAAATGTATTTAAATTGTTTTAAAATATATTGAAAAAATGATATAATCAAAAGGGCTGCACAATATTAAAGATAAATGTGATAAACAATCATTTGCTAAATAATGCGATGTGCGATAGAATAATGTAAAATATATATTTAAAATAAACTAACATACATAATTTACATTATTTCAGATTTTTGATCATCTTCCACACACGTCTCTCTTCTATCAGCATCAACCTAAATCTTATAGACTATAGACATCCGCTTTCAGCTTTATGCATTACACATATATTAATAAAACTTTTAGATAACCGTATAACCGTATATAATTTGATTGGGTTAAAAATGTTCTGTTAGTTTCATTTTGTTCAGCCATTGTGTAGTGTTAAAAAACGGAAACAGGAAGTTTGTTTGGACCAGCTTTAGGGGTCAGCGTTGTTTATGTCATCCAAAGTGGTCTATATGTAACTTTTTAAATGTTCAAAATAATTCAGTTATTGAAAAATCTTGCGATATGAACAATAATTTCGATATATTGCGAAGCCCTAATTGAAACAATATATAGAGTATCTGTAAATTAATTGTTTATAGACGTGTTGTATAAATGTACACACTTGCCACGCAACACACACACACACACACACACACACACTCGACAGAGAGAAAGAGAGGATCACACACACACACACACACACACACACACACAGCTGTTGTTTTCAGAGGAAATGTTTATCTCATAATAATGGAATCACCAAGGTCAATGATACACACACAGTGTATCTGAAACACGTCTGTTGAACCTTACAGAGACAGTCACTCATGTGTGTTTGACTTCTGGAACATGATCTGATGTTCTGCAGAGCCCGATGAACACTTGTTAGGGTTAGTTATGTTGCTTTTAGTGTACACTAGATGTGTGAATGTGTGCAGCATGATGTTGAATCGTTGCTGTGGTGTTGTTATCAGTGTGGCTGTAAGTCTGTTGCTGTGCAGTGTGTGTGTGTGATGAACAGGCAGATTGAATGAGATCTATTGTACACAACACACAGCAGCAGTCTCAGATTTGCTTGCGCTCAGAAACACACACACAAACACACACATTGTTCAAGTTTGGCTGGAACACTTCTGGTGACATGACATGTGACGTGCGTTTCCATGGGAACATACGTAGACACAGCAGGTGATTGGTTTGCCAGTGTGATGTTGGCACGACCAACTGTTACATTCACAATTTACACTCACACACACACACACACACACACACACACACACACACACACACACACACACACACACACACACACACACACACACACACACACACACACACACACACACACACACACACACACACACACACAGACAGAAATGAGGCCTTTGAATGAAGTACTGTTAAAGGGGAGGTTAACCCAAAATCTAATTTGTGTGATTGTTTACACCCCCACATGATGTTAAACATGTTACGAGAAGACGTAAGAAGAAGAAATGCTCATGAACGCTGGAAGTTCTTTAAACATGTCATGTGGGGAAGTACAAAAATCACACAAAGTAGATTTTTGGGTGAACTTCCCCTTTAAACTCCGTCTATCAAATGTAATTTCTGTATGATCTGGGGTTGTGTTGTTGTGTGTTGATGTGTGTTATTAAAGCGAGTTCACAGACATGCTCTTGTATTATCTTACACACCACACAATCCTGTTTCCTCTAGAGCCTTCTGTCGGAAAACGGTGTGTTTCCTGTAAGTTAGTAGAATGTGATATTTATATGAATGATGAACTCTCTGTTCTCATCTGAAAGATCACTCACAGTTGCATCTCATATCATCTTTATAAAAGTGGTTTATACTAGTTTGCTTATTTCTCCATCCAGACAGACGCATCAATCTCCATGAACATTACGCATGCGTCTGAATGAAGAGGAACTTGTGTACTTCAGACAGAAGCCCTGCCACTCATGACATCACACAGTGGTCACGTACACAGAGTTCCCTGAACTAAACTACTTGTGTTCTGAGCATCATGTGACTGACTCTTAGAGAACAGTGGAGTTGGAGGAGAGACCTGAACTGAACTGAACTGGTTGTCAGTCAGAACTCAGAAATGCTTGCATGGATGTTTTTTTTTCTTTAAATCATTTTGCAGTGTAGCCTATAATATAATCCAGGAGTTTTCGTTTATTGATAGTATTAGTTTATAATGTTGGATGTTTAATGAAGTGTTTTGTTGTTGGGGTACAGAGTACAGTGCATTCTTGCATCAGTCAGTTATAGGCCTAATATCGGCTATTCAACAAGAGTGCTCAATTTTATTTTGATTTAGCCTACTTGTTTTTGCTCAATTTTATTTTAAGTTATTTTGTATTATATTGAAAAGCAAGACAAAATATAAAAAGCAGATTTTGACCATCCCGTTTATGCAAATGTAAAAAATTGGCTAAATAATTAGAAGAAAATAAACAGCCATGTACGGTGTTCAGCCTTCAGTGTGTTTCATTTTCATTCGGCTTCAGCCAAGAATTTTCATTTTGGTGCATCCCTACATCCGTTGTTGTGAACGGATTGGAAATGATTTATCGCTGTCTCAAGTCATCAACAGATAAATGGCCTATTTCTGACTCCTCCACAGTTGGTTTAGTTTTGAAAGTCTCTCATCCGTCCTCAGGCTCCAAAGATCTGTCACAGCAAACAGCGGATGGTAGTAATGGGCTCACGTTGTGTCTGTGAAGTTGATGAGCTGAGCTGTGACCGATGCGACGACAGCAAGAAACATCAGTCACGCAGCTCTGGACACAAACACACACTGGTGGCCTCAATGAGTTATAACAACTAGAAAATACTAAGTAAAAGATTAACCAGTTGTACTCACAGAAATATAAAGTTAAGGGTTTTGTACATCTTCCATGTAGAGAACAGTTATGTTTGTATTACCTTAGAATCAAGTTTTTCTATCTCCACACAGCGGGCCTACACACATTGAATTTGCCGCCATGTTTTGTACAGTAGACCTAAACGGACAAACAGCTCTACAAACGTTTCCTCTTCTTCTACCCTTAATCCATCTTACTCTCCAACATCTCTCTGCTGGAAAATATCTCCAAAGACATCTGTTACTATCTCCGCTAAAAGCATTAGTGCCGCGGGTCTTTATAATATTAACGCAAGTCCTGACTTCTATCCTTATTTTTACACAGACACTTTATTTGATGTATTTCTACTGTCTCAGCCGACCACATCTTTTTGTACTATGGGGGCCACCGTCCTGTTTGGATTGAGAGATTTGTTGTGATTGTCAAGCTCACTGCTACTGGTCGCTATAAATCCCACTCTAGATCTTTAAAGTCGGCATGAAACAGAAGTAAAGATCGTATTCTTTTCCGTATCTTGACGTTTATCCGAGTGAAACGGCTTCTGAAGTGAGAGAAAATGTAGCTCGGGGCTTAATTTCATCCATTGAGAATGAGACCTGATTGGATCGCTGGAAGATGGGCATTGTCAACACAATGGTTTGCCATAAGTCAGTCATTGGAGCCCCGCCCTCGGGCCGGTTCCGTGTGACCGGAAGTGAAGAGAGGCCGTTTCATTATAATGATGTGCATGGATAAATCATTTCAAATACACACTGCAACACTGTGTAAAACTATTCAAATTGTCATCTTTAATTTCATTTCGACTTTAAGCAAAGACATGACATTTAAACAAAACAAACATGAGTTTGATTGAATCCCTTTTTAAATATAATCGCATATATGTTATTAGCTAATCATGAAGCATATGTAAAGTGAATTTATTGTAAGTAAATTATTTGTAAGGTTAAGATGGGTGGCGTGTTATCAGTTTTGAGCGGTTAAATCGAGTAATCCTTAGAGATAGATGTGTAAATGGTACTTTTGTCTTGATGTGTGAAACAGATCCACATGTCACATATGATAAGCGAAGTGATTCTTATAACATTACACTGAAGATTTCATTATTGATGTGCAAGGTTTCACCTGGTTGGCACAGTCATGTTAGCAGATGTCGTAACTTCTTTCTCAACCGTCAGCGGGTCAACAGCCACTGTGTAATCTGATGAAATACTGCAGAATATTTCACAATAATGCAGAGATTTAACATTTATTTTCTTAGTAAATGCTGATGAATAAGGGATGTTTTTCCTCGGATAACCTGTTAAAGAACAACATCATGTTCGTAACAGCCGAGTCACGTGTTCACTTCAGTCTTCTGTAAATGGACGGATGATTGTTTTGGGTAAAAGTGTCCGATGTGACCTGAGCCGTCTCTATTCTCAGAAACACACACATGTAGTGTACTGTGGTGATCTATGACTTAGTGTTTTTGTGATGACGATTTTTGAGGTCTGTCACGATTATGATATTGCAATTGTGACGATTTTTACAGCATAGACAGTTCATTCTCATACATTTTTGATTGTTCTGAATAGAAGACATTTTCTTGGAAATACATTGGAAAAGATGGGGTCATATATTCAAGTTGTCAAGGGCTTTTACGTCTCAATAATACATTGATTGATCAGGGGTGAATTGAGGCCACCATTAAATTGCTGTCAGTCATAGAAAAGCTTTTAGTCTTTTTTTCCTCCCAAAGTTGACTTCTGTAAATGAAATGTTGGTAGGCTGGTTTTCACACTGACATTAGCTTAAATATTAAATTGTACTGCATGTTATTTTTATGGTGTATGCTTTGAAGTCTTTTTTTAAGAGATGGTGTTGTGGTGGTACATTTTACCAGTATTATCATACTATACGCAGAGGCACTACAGCTCCCCTTGTCTTCGATAGAGATGATCTTAAACAATCACCATGAGGTCAAACTATCGACAGCCTTATGATTTTCTGTTGTCGTCATCACTTGAGGTGTGTGTGTGTGGTTTGCCATTATTGTTTGCATATTTGCATTGTTAACAGTTTCTTGGAATGTTTGCTATTATTGGTTTTGTGATTCACAGTTTATTCTTTGATGTATGTTTTGGTAATAGATTTAGGGGACTGTGTTGTTATATTAAATAAGAATGTAGCCAATGTACATCTGCTAACATTGATTTTCACTGATAGGTGCACATCTTAGTGATCAATGGCAGACTAGTTTATATCATCAATCGTTCCAATAAGCAATATTAAAACACACAGAGACCAGTTGGAGATTATACGTGATTTATTTTGTAGTACATATATGTGAAGAAGTCATTTTACATGCCATGTGGAATACTCACCTCTTCCTGGACTGGTACCTCCTATTAGGAGAAGGCGGGACAATAGTTGTCCTTATTTATTCTGGCGGGTCATACCATATTGCAATGTGGGGCCAAGTTATATAAATTTAGGCTTGAGGTTGTGACCAACTGTTATCAAAACTGTTAAAAGAGTTGAATACCTAATAATGGAACATTTAATATGAAGAATTTTCTTTATTGATTTTAGTGTTAAAAGGTTATATGTTGGATATGTTCATTGAGAGATTTTGTCACCCCCATAGTTGGTAAGGTTCTTCTATTAGTGAGGTTGGCCAAGGTTATTTAAACCAGTCTAGTTGTAACCTAGGGGGGAAGAGAGTGGTCTGTGCGTATTGTTGTAGCTGCTAAAGGCAACATGTTTCTTTGTTAAGTTTGCGACAATGCCAATGAGACTTTGTTGAGACTGAGCCTTTGCCAATGAGATAACACTTCAAGGTATCTAATGCCCATTTAACAGCTTGAGCCTCACGAGGGATCATTTTAGGGGTGTAATGATACACTTGGCTCACGATGCAATACACATCACGATATTTTAAACAAAATTTCAACTTTTTTTTAATATATATTACAATATCAGGAACTTCATAAAGAATTTCAACTTTTTAAGGCTTAACTGAACCTTCTGTACTGCAGGTCTGCCCATCAAGTCTAACTGGTTTAACTCATTTAATTGGTATGACTAAGTGTTCCATACAAAGATTTACTTAGAATTAAATCAAACCTGGTAATTACCTTTATTTTTCAGAAATGTTCAGGAACAACTGGATATGCATTGTTGTAACTCAGAGGATATTAGACCATAAACGACATGTACCGGTTCATTCAAGCTCATTTTGATTCGTTCAGTGAGGGGCGTATTTGCTGCCTTTGTAAAGAGTTTCGTGGGTGACTCGCTTCAAGTTTGCTGTGTTTTACCGGCAAATTGCGAAGGAAAATAGGATGCTTTGTAAACTATGTGGAGACACAGATTATGTCTTGTGCTTCCTTCTCCCAGAGACTTAGAGCATATGTGAGATAAGCATGTGAGGCGCTGGCGTCTTGACCGATCAGCGAATAGAATTAAAAGACCATCATATTGTGAAATATCCCCATCTCTCTATGATGCGCATCGTGAAATATCGTACTACAAAGTATCGCTACACCCCTAGCTGATATACTGCACAGGTCTTCACTGTTTCCCTGTAGCCGAACAGCTTATAATAATTATGGAGAACACATCAGACAAGTGGTCCAGATGGTCTTCCCATGAAGAGCTGTAAATGAAAACGTCATCAATGTAGGCCTCTGCAAAATCATCTGTGCCCCTTAATACACGGTCCATAGTCCTCTGAAATGATGCCGCCGCTCCATGAACGCCAAAGGGCATGCCATTGAAATGATAAAGGCCAGTTGGAACCCTGAAAGCAGTCAGCTCCTGAGAACTGTCACCCAGGGGAATCTGCCAATATTTTGTATACACTATACACTTTACATACGTAAATCCAGCATGCTCAGGAATTTGGCCTTCCCTAGATATTCAACCAGTTTATCAACCAAGTTTATCAACAAAGGCCGAGATGGCATTCAGTTTAGAAAAGTCTACGCAGAACCTTAAGGTACGGGAAGTATTGCTCGATAGACTTCTCCTCAACTTCCACCTAATACACGAACAACTGGTCTAACTGTGGGCCTGGTCTACAGACCACTGACTGACATTGGGAGGAGCTGTGACACTTTATGGTAGAATAATAACATGGTAGAAAAGCAGTACATTACAAAAATAATATAATTTGAGAGTTTCTATGAATGCTTTGGGTCTCTCTTCCTGTAGGTCATCGTGACTGTAGAAGGGACCCCTTATCGTCCTGTTCGGAAACAGTTTCAGCTAGCACACTGTAGCCTTGAGAGCCTTTGTGTGTGTGCATGATTGTATTGTTTTCCAGGGAAGCTAGAACGAGTGGAAAGTCACAAGACAGACAAAAAAACGTAGACCCAATGACCTTATAATGTCTTTACATATGACTATATGTCCTATCCCATGACTCTTTGAGAGCTTTGTGTTCTTGTTTAAGTGATAACCAATCATGTGAGCTTGATTTATCGAAGTATTGACGTAATTAGAAACCTCTGTTAGCACAAATATCACTGTATTTCGGATGTAAGGCAGGTCGGCCTGTGGAACTCCTGGAGAGAGCTGAAGCTGAATACTTCGGGCAGAACAACAAACTATTTTTCTTCAGTAAATGTTCTTCGATTGATTGCATTCTTCATTCATCATAACTGTAAATCCCCTATTATATAATGGTATGACCACGCCAGAATAAATAAGGACAACTATTGTACCACCTTCCTTTAATAGGAGGTACCAGTCCAGGAAGAGGTGAGTATTCCACATGGCATGTTAGATGACTTATTCACAACTACGCTATCACTATCACATATAATCTCCAATTGTATTGATGTGTCTTGTTTTGCTGATAAATCAAACCTTTTCTTTGTTAGGGTACTGAGACTAGTGCCCCCTATGTCTGTGAACTCCTTGTTAGATTGTTTCCTTTTATTTTGCACTTCTATACTTACATAATTCCTCAAAATTTTGCCTTCAACTAAATACATTTTTGGGACTATAATCGGTGTCTTCTGAGCCTTCCTAGCGCCTCCCCTTAACCTACATGGCACACGTTATGACAGTATAATGGTGTTTGGAGAGGTGAAGCAGTTTCACACTGATGTGTGTCTGTGTGATTTTAACACACCTTTGTATCACAACACTTCATGAGTTGCTGAAGTTAATTGTTCGTGTTTTAGTTGTCTTCTCTCGGATGTTATTTTGGTGATTTTTGGATCGTTTTAATGAGTTCTGTATGTTTGTGTTTAATCTGTTTAATTCCCCTTTATTAATGCCTCAAACCACACAAAATAAAAAATGAGGCACATGACACTTGACAGGTGTGCATGGTATGTTGTTGCTGTCATTTCCAAGTATTTGATGACAAATCACTTATGATGTCCTGTTCAGTGCTGTGTGTGTCCATGTTTATGTTTGTGTGGGCCTGTGTGTGTGTGTGTGTCCGTGAGTTTGTGTTGATTTAGTTTGTAGTTTGGCTAATCCCGCAGTGTGTGATAACAATTGAGTCTCTCACAACCAAAACATCAAAAGCAAAAAATACTAATGCAAAACATCCGATCTGCCCGTCCAATCCCATGGATTGTGTTTATTTGTGTTTTTGGAGTCGTGGTGTCCACAGGACATCGATGGGTTTGTGTGTACGGCTCAAGGACTCAGCGGTTGACAAGTCAAAAACAACAAACAGAAAAGAATAATAACAACATGATAAAGATGGTGACATTCTGTGTCTCTTTGTCTGCATTTTGTGATGTGGAAATAGAATAATAGAAGATGCAGGTTACACTCTCTCTCTCTTTCTCTATCCATCTTCAGATATTCAGTGAATATTGAAATCAGCTTTACAGAAATTACATTCAAGTGGAATCAACAAAGTCTCATTTGTTGTTACTGAGCAGTTTCATATAAAGTCTAATTATGCTTCAATAAATTCTCTCTCTGTGTCTTGTGTTTTTCAGGATGAAAATGAGACGTCACAGAGTGTTCTTGATCTGTACGGTGGGGCTGTGTGTCATTTCTTTCCTGCACTACTATAAAGCCCTACACTATGTGTCCCTGCTGAGGGAGCTGTCTGCACCCTACCCCAACATCAAATCCTTCATCATGGTGACAGGATTCTTCTGGAAGGAGGGCACCGCTCCTCTGTCCAGCGCATCTCCCGAGGAAGGTCCTCCTCTGGTCCAGCGGTTGTCGGAGAGTAAGAGCCGGGCGGGCGGAGGAGGAGAGTCGGGACGAGAACCGGAAGCTCCACAGCCGTGGAGGAGACCTGAAGATCCGCAGCACAGGAGCTCCGTCTCCACAGAGGTACACTAGTGTCACTTCAATAAACTCATGTCTGCTGTAAACTATAGAAGGAAACAATCGATCAAATGTGAATGAACAGACATACTGTATGTTTAACATCACGAACGATCATTATGAGGCATCTGCTATTTAAACAGTCACTTTTCTGATTATCCATTGTGCTCTATGTTCAGGTTCACAAGGGAAATTTGGTCGCCTGGCAACCCAGCAGCCCGACCAACCACAAGCCTGATCCACACAGAGGTGGAGGAGCACACAGTCCCATCAGAGCCGCAGCGATGAAACCTCAGTCGCAACAAACATCGACTCCAGACCCGCTGCGCTCTCTGGGCAACCAGCACCTTCGCGTCCACCCCCTCAAGGACGATCGCACCCCGTATTTCGTTCGCACCAAAGCTGGCGCTCTGTGCTTCCGTCAGGGCATGGAGATGGCGCCCCTTAAAGATGAGGTGTCGAGAGCAAGACCTACCATGGCCAGATTGGGTCAGCGGGGAATTCTGCAGATGCCCGACGACACCAAGACTCAAGCCAAATCCATAGAGGAGCCGGGTCCCCCTCGAGGTAAACCGAAGCACGGCAAGCGTCTGGTGAAGTGCGTCTGTCAGGCAGGGTGGCATGGCCCTTACTGCGGAGTGCCCACCATGGTATATCACTCGAATCTGCCCACTAAAGAAAGACTTACGCCGCGCAAGACCCCTCGGCGCGTGATTAACGCCATCAACGTCAACCACGAGTTCGACCTGCTGCATGTGCGCTTCCGCGAGCTCAGCCGGGCTGTGGACCTCTTCCTCGTGTGCGAGTCCAACTTCACAGCGTACGGTGAGAGACGGCCGCTGAGGTTCCTGCATCTGCTGCTCAACGGCACGTATGATTACGTGCGTCACAAGATCCTCTACGTCTTCCTGGACCACTTCCCAGACGGCGGCCGCCAGGACGGATGGATTGCAGACGATTACCTGCGCACGTTCCTGACCCGCGACGGAATGTCACGAGTGGCCGGCCTGCGGTCGGACGACGTCTTTCTCATCAACGACGCAGATGAAATTCCGGCTCAGGAAGGAGTTCTTTTCCTCAAGCTGTTCGACGGCTGGACGGAGCCATTCGCCATTCACATGCGGAAATCGCTTTACGGGTTCTTCTGGAAGCAGCTGGGATCTCTGGAGGTGGTGTCCGGCTGTACAGTCGGAATGCTGAGGGACGTCTATGACAACGATGGCATTCGGCTCCGCAGGCGGGAGTACTACACCATGTCAGGTTTCCGAAAGTACGAGAATGACACAGGCCACATCTTGGTGCAGTGGTCCATCGGAAGTCCGTTCCATTTTGCGGGCTGGCACTGCTCCTGGTGTTTCACGCCGGAGGGAATTCACTTCAAACTCATTTCGGCTCAGAACGGAGATTTCCCTCGCTGGGGAGATTACGAGGACAAACGGGACCTCAACTACATACGAGAGCTGATCCGGACGGGGGGCTGGTTCGACGGCTCGGTACAGGAGTACCCACCCTCGGACCCTAAGGAACACATGTACGCCCCCAAATATATGTTGGATCATTACGATCAGTACTGGTACTTGTTGGAGAATCCTTACGCCAGACCGCTCAAGCTGGGAGGGCCGTAGAAACAGCGTTCGGGGAGGATGACCAGATTCTATCTCTCCTTCTTCTCTCCATCCCCACACGTCAGTATCGCTCACCCAGAATGTGAAGAACTCCAATCTTTCTGTTCTGGTAGATGTTTACATGAATCATTTCCAGCATTCTTTCAGAGACTCTGATAAGTTCAGTGTAAAATGTCCAGCTCCGTGTGTGTGTGTGTGTGTGTGTGTGTGTGTGTGTGTGTGTGTGTGTGTGTGTGTGTGTGTGTGTGTGTGGCGCTTGCTTGATCTGATCTTGCTTGCACTTCAGAATCAAGAGAAAAACATTGTTGGGGTTGTACTTGTAAATTCCTCAAGACTCAAACGTCCTCTTCTTCAGCCAGAAACAAATCTTTGTGTCTCATTCAGAATCAATGTGTGGATGAGAGAGAGAAAGAGAGAGAAGCTGAGCTCTGTTGGAGCTTTAAACTGAGAAAACTCTTTATACATGAAACACACACAACAGTTCATTCCAATCATATCAAACTGCTTGAATTTCTCTTAAACTATTTAAGAAGAAACATCTGAGCCTAAATTTAATTTAAACATCACTGAGAGATACATTTCTGAGCAATAAGATTTCATTCTGCATGAGAGAATCGAGAACTGTATTTGGTGTGGTACAGATCAGATCTCAGAAGAGCGTCAGATCATTCTTTCTTTAGGGAGAATTATTACATTTACATGTATATTCATACAACGACATTAACGTTATGTGGCCCTTACTTGACTTCCAGAATACCACCTCAAAGAATCAATAACTGTTGAATTCAATACAATTAATAAACAATAAAATATTAATACAAATTTAATATAAAAAATTAATTGTTTTATTAAAAAAGAACACAGACTAGAAGTTAACATCTGGCCAGTGCGTGTGCGTCCGATGAAACGGTGTATAGGATGATGTGACAGCTGCTCAGTGTCTGACATCATATATGGGAATATTTCATGCATGCGTCTCACAGTCTGATCTGATCTGATCTGCCTCATCAACAGTTGAATGTGAGAGTGTAAAACTGCCCTGAGGTCAGTTAGTTTGCAATATATGAAAAGTTTGGTTACAAAATGAGATTAAAAGAAAAATCTAAAACCATGTTTTTTATTCTTCATTCCAATGAATATCAATCAAACTGCAGTTGGTTTGTTTTGATTTGAAGCATAATAATACACAAATACAGCTGACTAACACAATAAAACATATTAACATATTAAAAAACATGCTTTTAGAATTTTTTATAAACAGAGATTATAAAACTCATTTTGGAGCCAAACTCTTCATATGTGAAGTTTCTGTATGTAAATCCACAGCATTTTCACCTTCTATTTACAGTAATATCAACCACAACATCACATTTAGATTTACAAGATGTTAATATGTGAGGTCATGTTGTAATGTTCCATGGTGTTGTGGAATAATGTCTAATATTTGACTTCATATACTTTAGTGAACAGCCCACAGTCTCTCTCTCTCTCTCTCTCTCTCTCTCTCTCTGTCCTGGACTTAATGCCATTTTTGTTTTGTGCTGTTGTAAATGCTTTTGCTGTTTACATTATTTATCTAATTTATTACTCTCATTGGGCCTCATTTATAAAACGTGCGCACGCACGCAAGGGTTTGATCGCAAAGCGTCCGTACGCAACAATCCACAGCGAAGTTGATATTTGTAAAAAGAGTCTTTTACGTCGGAAAGTGTTTAGCGGCACGTCAGGATGTGAACAGACGCACTTTTGCTCCTCGTTCGAGTGCTGCAGGTCATTCTTGCTGCTCGTAGAGGATCTGCGCTCTTTCATATATCAATGACATGTTTTAGACATCATTTAAACACTGACATCACTGTTCAGCTGCGCGCCATTTCACCATCATTTAGCGATTTATCTGACAGAGAGACGTTTCTGTGCGTGCGCGCGCCCGTTCAATGAATCACACACACGCACTTTGAGAAATGATCGTAAACGTTTTATAAACGAGGCCCCTGTTTTCTGCAGAAAAGGGAAGATCGTTCTGTTGGTGAAGCTGTCCTCTCACTTTATATTTTGATATGTTGTGACCACAAACCCATTACAGCTCATTTGTGTTCGGATATCAGAGATTCGCTCAAACATCTGCACCATATCCTCTTACGATCTTATTACAGTGAAACTGCAGGAGGCTGAAGGTTCATCCAGATGTGGTTTTATTCCGATCATCATACATCTTGATCAGAGATCCGCGCATGCGCACGAACGAACAGTCGGGGGCGTGTGTCGTCAGATTTGCGTTAGCTCTGACGTGATCCTTCAGATTCTGCTGATATAATCGTCAATGGTGAGTTTTATAATGACGTAAATACACATCGATGTCAAATAAATGAGCGTATAAGAATAAAACGCGTTTGAATATGATGGAGATGTTTCAGCTGAGGGGCTCACCGGCCGCTGTGTCGTCACTTCTGCACTGCTTCTCTTTCATTATTAAAAGATCATGTATGTCTTTGTCTCGATATGTTTGGGCTCAAATGTTCAGATCAATGTCATGAAATGATGCACTGATATAAACATCAACGCTGGTGTCAATACAACTGAACCCTATAGGGGGCGCTATGAGTGCACAATATTCACTTCCTCTTGTTTCGTGTATAGATGCCATAATTCCTGCGATGATCGTGAGGAAAGAGTGAAAGTATTCGAGGACATTTTTCTCCTCCACTGCTGAGGAGAGCAGAACGCGTAATGACTTTATACAATCCTTTTGTTTTGTGCATATGAATGGATATATGTTAACCCTGAAACATTGAAATAACAAATTCTATGACAAAGAAATATAATAAATTAATTTTTAAAAAGTCCTATAAATCGTGTCTCACATGTTTTTCGGTGAGAGGGATGGATTATATGGTTTGTGAGCGTGTGTGTGAGAGACTGATGAAATCATTAGGCTTGTTTGAGATGCGGCTGCAGTATATGGGGGGAGGAGTCAAAAAAGACCTTTGAAGTCGGACACTTCGTGAATCTCGCTGTTTTGTCGCTTGCAAACGTGAACAGTGGAGGAGATCGCGGTCGCGTTTTTTATCGCAGACGAAGTGGATGTAATCGAAATACCACTGTTTTTACATGAAGATGGTTACAATAATAATCACTGAATGTACTGTCAAATAATGTCCAAATAAACAGCTTATACATGTAAGACATTTTCAAGGATTGTATAAACAAATGGTAAATGAAGTAAATAACAAGAAGCTTTTGAGAGACAGAGGTCATAACAAATGTTTGTCATATTTAATAACAAGCAGGTTTCTGCCACCATTTCACGTCCATAGTATTTTTCCTTGTTTTAAGACCCTGACACTTCTCAGATGAAAGCACACAAAGATGAGGCATAATGACTAAACAGTCCATTTAGATATGTATGTGTGCATGTATATTTTTAATGGATTAATTTATTAATTCACACAAACATACAATGCGTTATCTAATTCTTAGAATAAAGAGAAAATGTATCAGTTGACATTCTCAGCCAATGAGCATGAAGCTGTGTCGTCAGTCAGTCGTTTCCCATCATGCTTTTGAATAGCGCAGTCGGTGGTCGAGAGCAACTGCGCGAGAAGGGTCTGTCTGCAGACCAGATGCACTCTCAGGCCAGATGCACGGTCAGCAGCGCATGCGCACTCCAACAAATGCACTAGTAGACACGTTTGTGAATCAAATGGACCTACAGGCCAATTGTAAGTATATTTATTCAATATTCAATTTACTTATTCTCATACAATATTAAGTCGAAGTAAAAGTGTTGTTTTAACTATATTCAATTCGAACAAGATTAAGTCGAGGTAAAAGTATGGGATGAATTTCGACTCAAAATGATTAACAAGTGCACGCACAGTCATCCGTGAACGTGATCCACGTTTCATTTGTATTTTACGATTCACAAACAAATGCCTTATGATTTGATTCTGTGAAATTTAGATTTGAATAAACACGAAGCGATTTGTACAAATAGAGGCAGATTTCTGATCGCAATGTTTTATTTTGTGTTCATGTATATTGATTTTGCGCATACCAATGAGAAGTTGTGCATTTGTGGATCCTGTGACGCGCGTTCATACATCCTGTTCGGTTCATTTGGATTTTGAGACTTTCTTTACGCGGTTTTGCGTTGGACAATCCACACACACGCAACTGCAGATCCATGCGCAACCGTGCAGAAAATAACAACTACCACTAGATGGCAGGCTTACGGAAACCATAGTCATATCATTAGAATATCATCAAAAAGTTGATGCATTTCACTATTTCCATTAAAAAAGTGAAACTTGTAAATTATATGAATTCATTACACGCAGACTGATATATTTCAAATGTTTATTTATTTTAACTGTGATGATTATAACTGACAACTAATTAAAATACCAAATTGATAAGGCGTTTTAATCTCAAAGACAAAGCATTTTCTCATAAAGTTAATAGATGCAGTTATTGACGACTCCACAGAGAATGACGACTGCTGGGTTTTGCAGGTGTCTCCAGGAGCTCCGCTCTCACCTCTGAGTCCAGGGTGTCCGTCTCCTCCGGGTTTACCGGGTGTTCCGCTGTCACCACCGTCTCATTTCTCCTCTGAGAACAGATCTGTGTTTGACAGCTGATGATTTTAAGTCTCACAGAAAGTTTTAAGCTGTTTTAAGTCAAAACATCCAGCGCCACCAACTGCTGAGGCTGAATTAAGTTCTGTACGAGAACACTTACTTTTTTCATATTTTTACAGTAAGTAAAGCTTCAGGTATAAAAATACCTAAATAACATAAAAAATACTTCAGATGTTGGATTATCTTCATTTTGTGTAGAATTTGCAGAAAAGTTTTCTCTCTCTTAACATTTCGTTTCATCAGGTTTCCCCCGAGATGGTTTTTAAACAATTATACATGAATACATGTTTCAACAAGCATATTAAAATCCCAGTGAAATAATATATGACTAATCTTATGTCTTCATGAGATATTGCAGCGTTAGTAAAGAGCTTATCAATGTGGGTCCTTTTCTTTTTAAAATCCATGTACCCTCATAATCTTCAATTCAAATCTGAAAATGCACTTCCGCCCTGAAATGACGTAATTAGATGACTTGGGCGGAGCATCCATTAACTCCTCCCCTTCACCTGTCAGTCTGCAGCTGGTTTTACTCATCCAATGAATTCGAGGTGAAAAACGCAAGCCACGCCCACTATTTTTTCCTTTAAAAATTCCTTTTTGCTCATAAATGTCAATATACGGAAGAAAAAACTTTACAATACATTTGTGTGTGTGTTCTGAAATGTGGACATTTTTTTTATTTTAAACCAGTAGTTTTTCAATATTTGACCCAACCACGAGTTGTGTAATGTAGTCTGATTCATCAATCTGTGCTGTAATTATAATTTTTCTATTTATTACTCGTGGAATATTTTCAGTGTAAAATAGTTTCCACAGTTCTGCTTTCTACCAACAACCACAAGCACAATTACGGTAAAATGAAATACACCATGACCACGAGACTGACCTCTGTGTGTGTGTGTGCGCGTGTGTGTGTGAGTGTGTGTGCGTGAGTGTGTGTGCGTGTGTGCGTGCGCGGGTGTACGTGCGTGTGTGTACGAGCGTGTGTGTGGGTGTACGCGTGTGTGTGAGTGTGTTCAATGTCTGTTTGTCTCATCTTTATGTGTTGATGTTGTGCGCAGTCAGAAGAGCAAAAATGAATGTTTGTAAAGCTTTGGGGTCAGCTGTGGCCTAATGGTTAGAGCGTTGGTCTTGTGATCAGAAGGTTCTAATCTCAGTGCCAGCAAGTCATGACTGAAGGGCCCTTGACCAAGACACCTTACCCCTGATTGCTCTGCAGTAATGTGACACTGTAAAAAACTACTTGTAAGTCACTTTGGATAAAAGCATCTGCCAAATGAATAAATGTAAATGTAAATCTTTTGATGATGACATGAAAGTCTGATGTTTATTACCTTTGGGGATTGTCATGTTAATGAAAGTGCTGATCTCAGGAGTAGGATTGGCTCCAGGAGGGGAAGCGGGGTTAAGGAGCGGGTCCAGGTGATCACAGCACCTGCAGCAATATTTGGTGGGGGGTCTGGAGGTGACGGTGGACAGAAGCATCAGAGCAGACAGCAACACAGCAGACATCATGACACCTGAAAGACAGACAGACACTCACAGGTGTTTCCTCCCTCTCTCTCTCTCTCTCTCTCTCTCTCTCCCCGCCTCTAAATCTCTGTACATCTCTCTGTTGGCCACTGGAGGTTTCAGGGTCTGTATGAAATGCTGATGTCACAGATTATAATTGTGTGCAGGAAAATGAATCAGTTTGAATCAGATCAGGTGGCCTATTAAGGAGACTCTGATATAATCTTTTAAATCTCACAGATTTACATTAAAGTTATAAAGTTATATATCTAAAGAGCAGAATATCAGCCAACCAGAAAGCCTTAGCTATGAGAACATGTTCAAAACACCCAGCACATCATAGCAACCACTTAGAAACCATCCAAAACCCTCACAAGCACCATTTCAACAGAACTCTGAACCTCTCGGCAACACACACACAGATAACAACATGTGTAATGATGCCACCTCTTCAGACTCAAGAGACAGTGAAGCGTCCCACAGGTGCCTGTTGTCATGAGTGTCTCTGAACCACACAAACAATGATTTCATTCATCTCATGAGAAAACAAACATGATCATATTAAAACATGAACAGCAAGTGTCATATTACTGTATTCTTTCTTCTTCACTTGTCTGCTCTTGCTTCAATTTTACTTCAGATCTCAAATCCTTGAAAAACACACAGAACATAAACATCCACAAGGGGCAGATGATGTTCCTCTTAACCCTCCAGACGCTGCTCCTCTCTCTCTCTCTCTGTCTGTCTCTCTCTCTGTCTGTCTCTCTCTCTCTCTCTGTCTCTCTCTCTCTCTCTCTCTCTCTCTCTTCTCTCTCTCTGTCTCTCTCTCTCTCTCTCTCTCTCTCTCTCTCTCTCTCTCTCTCTCTCTCTCTCTCTCTCTCTCTCTCTCTCTCTCTCTCTCTCTCTCTCTCTCTCTCTCTCTCTCTCTCTCTCTCTCTCTCTCTCTCTCTCTCTCTCTCTCTCTCTCTCTCTCTGTCTCTCTCTCTCTCTCTCTCTCTCTCTCTCTCTCTCTCTCTCTCTCTCTCTCTCTCTCTCTCTCTCTCTCTCTCTCTCTCTCTCTCTCTCTCTCTCTCTCTCTCTCTCTCTCTCTCTCTCTCTCTCTCTCTCTCTCTCTCTCTCTCTCTCTCTCTCTCTCTCTCTCTCTCTCTCTCTCTCTCTCTCTCTGTCTCTCTCTCTCTCTCTCTCTCTCTCTCTCTCTCTCTCTCTCTCTCTCTCTCTCTCTCTCTCTCTCTCTCTCTCTCTCTCTCTCTCTCTCTCTCTCTCTCTCTCTCTCTCTCTCTCTCTCTCTCTCTCTCTGTCTCTCTCTCTCTCTCTCTCTCTCTCTCTCTCTCTCTCTCTCTCTCTCTCTCTCTCTCTCTCTCTCTCTCTCTCTCTCTCTCTCTCTCTCTCTCTCTCTCTCTCTCTCTCTCTCTCTCTCTCTCTCTTCACAAATATATCGCATGTATGATATCAAAGCATTCCATCAGTCACACAGTTCTGTACAAAAGACTTTATTAGCATAATAACATAATATCACTGTATCTATTGACTGATGTCATTGTTTATTTAATTGAGTTTATTTATATTTTTGGGTTCAATGAGAGTTTGTTTCCACTGTGAGAAAGAGAAACACAGAAGAAGTGAAGCGTCTCCTCAGGAGGAGATGAGCTGTCTGATCCAGGCCGTCAGTTTGGTGATACGTGTATAAACCCCATAATAATCGGCCCGTCCACATCCTCTGCCCCAGCTCACCACACCAGCCAGAAACCAGCGGCCGGACGGTTCCTGACACACCAGCGGACCTCCAGAATCACCCTGACAGAGAAAGTGATGTGAGTGAGTGACAGTCTGACATATCGTCAGCTGACCTGAACCTTACTGATGCTGACCTGACACGCGTCTTTCCCTCCGCTGCGATAACCAGCGCAAATCATTCTGGGAGTGATGGCGTAACCATAGGAACGCACACAGGCATCTTCACTGACCAATCGCACGTCTACCTTCTGCAGAACATCACTCGCAGCTTCTAACAGAGAGAGAGACACAGAGACAGAGAGAGAGATAGACACAGAGAGAGAGAGAGAGAGAGAGCGACAGAGACAGAGAGAGAGAGAGAGAGACACAGAGAGAGAGAGACAGAGACACAGAGAGAGACACAGAGAGACAGAGACACAGAGAGAGAGAGAGAGAGAGAGAGAGAGAGAGAGAGAGAGAGAGAGAGAGAGAGAGAGAGACACAGAGAGCGAGAGAGAGAGAGAGAGAGAGAGAGAGAGAGAGAGAGAGAGAGAGAGTGAGAGAGAGAGCGAGAGAGAGAGAGACAGAGAGAGAGAGAGAGAGAGAGACACAGAAAGACAGAGACACAGAGCGAGAGAGTGAGAGAGAGAGAGAGAGAGACACAGAGAGAGAGAGAGACACAGAGAGAGAGAGACAGAGAGAGAGAGAGAGAGAGAGAGAGAGAGAGAGAGAGAGAGAGAGAGAGAGAGAGAGAGAGAGACACAGAGAGAGAGAGAGACACAGAGAGAGAGAGAGTGAGAGAGAGAGAGAGAGAGAGAGAGAGAGAGAGAGAGAGAGAGAGAGAGTGAGAGAGAGAGCGAGAGAGACAGAGAGAGAGAGAGAGACACAGAGAGAGAGAGAGAGAGAGAGAGAGAGAGAGAGAGAGAGAGAGAGAGAGAGACAGAGAGAGAGACAGAGAGAGAGAGAGAGAGAGAGAGAGAGAGAGAGAGAGAGAGAGAGAGAGAGAGAGAGAGAGAGAGAGAGAGAGAGAGAGAGAGAGAGAGAGAGAGCGAGAGAGAGAGAGAGTTAAACACAAATGTCACACTGTCATTGTGCGTCTGTCCTTTTTGAAAGTAAATCATTTGTTTAGCATATGAACTATTCTATCATTTCAGAGATTATACAGTATTCAGATGTGTGTGCATATGAATTGTCTACTTTACTTAATAATAATCATAGAATTATGAATAAATATAATTACTTACAGAAAGTTTATATAAATATGAACTGATTCATGAAATCTTCTACAATTGTATGTCTGTCAGTATTGCAATCTTATTAATCAGTTATTGAGCATTAAACATGAAAAATGTTGAATCTGTTTAGCCTGATTCACGATCGAAGTCGAGCTGTCAGATGTGATATTGCACCAAATGACAGTTGGACATCATTTGACATCAACACACACAAAGATAAATAACCTGCAGTTTTATCTTTCACACAAAGATGGCAACAGAGACACAAAAGAGAATCGAGAGAAAGATGGTTCATGTGTTCACCTCCCTCTCTGAGTGCTCCCCAGCCCGTCACCCAGCACAGAAGATCCGGCTCCAGCTGATGTGTCACCGGAGGAAGACAGACCGGATGAGCCAGAGTCCCGGACCACACAGGCCGAACCAGCCGCAGCAGCGCCGCATCATAATCATGCGTCTCATCGTCATAGTAATGATGCAGGTGAATGTGAGACACCCGCACAGCTTCCTCTGTCTGACTGTTACCATTGAGACGAAGTTTACCCAGACACACGGTCCAAACCGACGGGGACGACAGTCTGAAGAGAGACCAGCTGACGTTCAACAGACCAAAATAACCACAGACAGACAGTCAGATGTGGTTGCTCACCTGTCGTCGTAGAAACAGTGGGCAGCAGATATGATCCACTGGCTGGACACTAAAGCTCCTCCACATATGTGACGACCACTGACCTGCAGACTTGCCTGCCATGGCCACTCCCCCTCCACAGCATCAGCCCCGCCCACCACACGACTGCTGAAGTGTCTCAGCCCACAGTCTACAAAGACAACATGTTTACACACACACACGCACGCAGGCACGCACGCACACACACGCACGCATTCTCACCGCAGAATCTCTCATCAGATTCATCCGGGCAGTCGGTGATGAAGTCACATTCTGGGTTTGGTTTCTTCAAACATGTTCCGTCTCCACACACATACGTCATGTCTGAACACGGCACACCTGTAAGAGTCACGTCTCATCAAGCACCTTACTGTGACAAACAAAAGCTCTTCTGATGCGAGTGGGTCTGGCCCAGCTAGCACAGGTACAGTACGTCTGGCAAAGATCTGCTAAACATCTTAGAAAGAGCTGTTGTACATCCATTCTAGATCATAAACATCTTACAGACGTCTTCTAGAGGTCTTTACGACACCTGACGTCTCTGAGACGTTCCGCAGATGAGCAAACTATGTCTTGCAGATGTAAATGCAGAGATCAAACAGTTGTCACGGGTGATGTGTGTTGTTTTGTGTGTTTGTTACTAGTATGTTGTCATTAAGACACAACGATGACAGTGTAAGAGAGAGAGAGAGAGAGAGTGTCAGGAATCTTTCACAATAATATTCTTTGACTGACATTGTCAATGTTCAACAAATACAAGTACGGTCAGGAAGACTTCATATGTGTTGTGTTGTGTAGTAGTAGAATTCCTCTCAAACAAACGTGACTTTGTGTGTGTTGTACCATTAGTACAGTTGTGTTCATCGCTGGCCTCGCTGCAGTCCGAGTGCTGGTCACACACTTTATAGTAGTCAACACACCGACTGTCCTCTGTGCACTGAAACTGAGCGACACACACTGAAACACAAACAGACCAAGTTCAGTTGTGTGAGTCATCACTGCCCACTCTAACTGTCTCACATCATTTCTCACTTCCTGTGTAGGTCATTTCCTCAGAAGTGTTCGCTATATGAGACACTTCCACAGAATTGTGGAAGAAGTGAGTAATCAGGGGATTTACCGCAGTTTCTCTCGTCCAGGCCGTTGGGACAGTCGCTGATGCCGTCACACGCCGGAACGCAGAGACCGCTGAGGTGACACAGAAACTGATCGGGACACGCTGCACAGTTCAGAAACCACGTGAACATTCGCTTGCTTCAAACGAGAGATGAGTAAACATCACAGGTTCATACTCACGGTCAGATTGGTTAAAGATGCCGTAGGTCACCTGTAACCCCGGGCCTGTGAGTGACGCCTCTGACGTCATGGCAACGGTGACGGTGGAGGACAAAAGGAAGATTCTCTCCGCATACGGCTGCAGCACTCGGACCCCACACAACCTGCACACACACACACACACACATACACACACATTAGACACACAAACGAGCCAGTGATGAGAAATAAACGAGACGAGCGCTGGCCTGCGGTTCTGAATGATCCAATTTCCCTGCGTGCAGGTCTGAGAGTAACCAGCTCGCTGCAGTTCATATCCCTCAAAGGCCAACGTCAGACCGAACTCCACAGACGGCACCTGAACGCACAACACACACACGGAGGACACGTGTTCATGACGTGATGACGAGAGACCGGTCAAACGTTCACAGGTCACATCTTACAGTGAAGATCCAGGTGCAGTTCATGTCGGGGGGGTAATAACTGGGGTAGAAGGGCGTCTGCAAAATCCCCTGAACTTCAGATCTCTCCTTTAACACAACTGTGAAGACACAATCTGAAACACACAAGAGCACACGAGCACACAATCACACACAGGAAAGAGATCTGTCATTAACTCAAACATTTCTCATCAAATCTAAGGTCTTTGCACATAAAGTCCGAAATGTTCGTATGCGGCGCTGGTTTGTACGGTGTCTCTGAATGGTCAAAACACCTCTCAAAAGGTTTGCTACGGATGCCAAAAACGCAGAAAATCTAACACAGTCCAAATTTCTTTATGATGGACAAAAATATCGGAGGCAGTGTTTAAAGTGATTGACACGTGAGGTCGTATTTATTTTTGAACGTTTGCAAATTTCGGACTCGATGTGCAATGGCCTGATGATTTCATCTCATTCAATTACACCTCCAGACTCTTCACTCTCATTTCGTTCTGTTTTTATTTCACCTGAACACTATTAAGAAAAACAACCAAGTTGATTCTTAAAGGAGAAGTGTAAATCTGATGAAAGAGCAACGGATGTTGAGAGAGAGAAGGGGATTACCGCGGTGAGGCCAGGCTCGAGCGCTCAGAGAGAAAGGATCTTTATAATGATACAGGCCCTGTTTCCACACCACAGTCATCCACTCATCGGACGACAACACCTGAAGCGTCCGCTCGGACCTGCTGCAGCCATAAAGACTGACACACACACACACGTTTGACAATCCTTCAGTAATCAATTCATCCATGTGATGCGTGAACAGTGAAAGATTTCCCTCACGAGGTGATGAGGTGTGCATCTGTCGGAGTGAGCGAGTCGTAGATGACCAGTCTGTCCCGACACTCGGTCAGGAGCCACTCGACCCTCAGCTCGAGCCGTGAACCCACCGGAGCCCTCAGGTGCCACAGACAGGACGAGCGCTGAGTGTCCGGCCCCTCCAGAATCACTGCATCTGCGGAATCCACCCACTTATAATGATAACAATCTGTGAAGACATTCATAGATCAGCAGACATGAGCGGCCGCGTGTGATGGATTCAAAAACTTGAGTAATGACTACTTTGAAAAACGTCACTGTATCGAAAATATCAGCATGTGGAATCTGGAGTTTTTCTCTGAATAAAGTTCTCTTTTCTCAGACGGGTTTTTTTCATACACGTGAAGAGACAGCGAATATGAAGTCAGTTCTGTACTTCAGCACATTAAATATAAACGTCTGTAAATAACATCTGTGTCAACACAACGTGACTTTATCTGTCGTTTGTTAGTTTTGGAGAGATCCTCGTCACTCCGAGGATTCTCCATTCACTTACAAATAAGGTTTTTTTTTAAAAAAAAAAAAAAAAAATCAAACTGGGCTACAACCGTCCTTTACCTCCCTTTTAAACTCGATGCCTAACAGAAGAAACACACCACACTCCAAATCCTACAGTAAAAGTAAAATAACAAACGGAAGAAAGAAAGAAAATCATAACGTTTTCATACCAAATGAAGCTTGAAAAAGCTCTATGACTTTGGGGGTGGTTTCTGGAAGGTAAAACAACAACACAACACGTTAAACAAACAAAAACAAATAAAGGTTGGTAAACGTGCGGCAGATGAGATGATGATGAATGTTACCGATCACACTGAGAGATGACAGAAGGATCTGGAAACCTTCATACGTGCAGATGTGTTGTGTATGTGAGAAGCGCTGCAGTTCTCTGTACAGACTCTCATTGACTCGCTGAGCGCTCACATCATCTCTCTGACTGCTGGGAACCGACAGAATCAGCCAGAAATGTGCCACCAAACTCCCGTCTCTACACAACAACACAACATGAGGCTTGTGTACGGTTCAGGACAGACAAACGATGATGATGATGATGATGATGATGATGATGATGATGATGACGTCTCACCCGAAAGCAAACACCAGCGTGGAGTTGAAGTATCTGGACAGATCTGTGGACTTCACCAGCTTCTCCACCTGTGAACAACTCTTACTGTCTCTAAAGAACGTCTTGTGTAATCTTTTCTCACCTGACCAACCTTCAGAATTTGAACTCGGCATAATTCGTCAAATAATTTGTAACACAAATAGAGATGTGTATGTTTATTACTTGGCCAATACATCAGAAAATGAATGTGATCACATAATGCCCATTACTCACTAAAGCATTATGCCCAACACTGATATCTGATCACTGATGTCTGATCCTTGATCTAAGATCATCTCTGATGTCTGATTACTGATGTTTTATCCCTGATCTATGATCACCTCAGAGGTCTGATCCCTGATGTGCTGTGGAAGGTTTAGTCTCACCATGTTCTGCACACGTTTGGACTGAAGTGTGAAGTCAGAGCTCTGGTGAATGGACAGATCTCTGGTGTAGTTGTGATTGAGTATGGAAACACTGGCGGTGTACTGCTGACTCACACGTGCCTCCAGAACCCAAACCCTGTACTCTGAGAAACAACAACATCCACACTCACACATGACAAATGTGCTTCTGTTTATAGACCTTTTAGTTTATAGTTTAACGTTGGAATTTGTTGTTAAACAAGTAACAATAGTATGATCCTGATATCAGCACTAAAACCATGACTTTTCAAATCAATCCACCTCCCTCATAAAGACCCTGTAGCACACGTTTGTATTTAGTATAGTAAACAGCAGTAGGCCACGGGCATCGGCGAGTACCAGAAAACATATGTGCACTCATACTCGGTCTTTAAAACATACAAGCTGCCCGAGTAAATCATAGTATTTTATAGTTATTACTTGAATGTGTGAACATGCACTACTGTATTCTGTTGAATGAATTAAAGGGATTTAATCAACTTTATGAACAGCCTGCTGATGCATTCTTTAACATTTAAGGATGAAAACACACATCTATACATTTTAGCGCAGTTTACCATGGTAATAACACTTCAGTATATATTCATGTGGGATGCTTTACTCTCAAGAGGCCTTCCTCACCAATAAAATACCAGATAAGAGATGAAGATGCTGTCAGCAGGATGATGATGATGATGATGATGATGATAATGACGGAGTTCGAGCAACTTCTCTTCTGAGCTGCACGCGACACCTGCGCATAATAAACACACATCAGACCAATCATCTGTCAGGAATCACACATCAGACCGTCGGACGTCTCTTACACGGTTTTCCGGACTCGGATTCGCCACGATACAGTTTTCAAGCTCCATCCCTGAACCGAACCGAACCGAACCGTTATCTCGGGTTCCGCTCCATGAATCTCAGTGTGAGCTCGTGAATCTGCTCGGATTCGTCTCATTCAGATCTCACACACATGTCGCTTTCTTCACAGGTTCATGTTCTCGTTGAGCTCGTTGTGTTTGTCTGTCCAAAGTTCACGTGGATCGATAATATTCTCTGTGTGACGAGCACACTGACCAGGACAGAGCGCGCGTGCGTTATGATTCTGATGATTTTAATAACGGATCTCTCTCTTAACGACAGTCACCGCCCAGCGACGCATCACCTGCACGTGACGTCACAACTCACCTGTGCACTCCGCTGATGCTTCTTTCTTTCTTTCTTTCTTTCTTTCTTTCTTTCTTTCTTTCTTTCTTTCTTTCTTTCTTTCTTTCTTTCTTTCTTTCTTTCTTTCTTTCTTTCCACTGTATTTACGTGAGCTGACTTGAGGTTTGAACTTTTTTAATACAAGAAAAAATATATAACAATATCAATTATACACACAAACACATATATATATTTATATATATGTGAATATCAGTTAAATTATTATTACCATCCTATACATTATTTTAAACCAAATGATAACATTTTGAATACATGTAATAGAAGCTTTCATGTCTGATTGAGGTATTGATATTCCAGATATTGAGTTGTACAATACTGCTTGCAAATTCGATATCGACACATAAACAGCATCATATCCTATATTTTGTAATACGTCTGTGACCATTCTTTCATCAGTTAAACTTTTCTGTATCTTTGAACTGCCAAACAACTTCTACTTGAAATGGTGGTTACGCAATGTAACTTTATTCATAGTAAGTATACTTCCTAGTATACTAAAGGAAGTGTGGAAACAAAAGGGTCAATTTCTTTGGAAAAAACACGTTTTGCTTGTGAATGTCCATGAGCCACAAACAAAGATCTGAATCCAATCCAATGTTTTATCAGTAAAGCATCACTTTATGTTTACAGAGCTGTTATATATACACACTGATACAAACCTGTGTGTGTCTTTAATCCAGACTGAAACCTACTCAGAATAAAGCTGAAACCCGCACAAACACACACATTTATTTATTCCACAATAGCAGCACACTGTAATACCTGACACGATAACAGACAAATGAACGGATCTCAATAAAGCGTAACGAATTAATGTCTTGGATTACAATCCTAAATAAAAGATATATCTATATATTAATACAGCGTATGAGGGTTATAATATTATTAGCACGCTTTAAATGAGCACATGAAATCTGAATCTCTGCGTTCACAAAACAATTCTCTCTTTATTAACTTTTCATCTTTTCCTAAAACGCTCACTGATGCTTACTGTTGTAATCTGAGAGAGTCTTGACGTCACATAAGAACAGTAAACCGCAGTGTGACATGCAGCTAATCTCGCATGAATTCGGCATTAATTTAGGACATTTTCAACTGGCATGTAATCGTCACTAGAGGGCTGGATCATAGCACAGGAACTTAAAAGCTTCAGGTCAAAGTCTATGTCGGGGATCAGACGGATGGGTCCTGGCACAAGATGCATCTGCTCCCAGCACAGCAGGAGGTGTTTGTCTGGGAACAGGAGGGGGTGAGGAGGCAGATTCAGAGGACTGGGGAGCTCCGTCTCCTCCATGCTGTCCTCTGCCCCCGCGGCGAACCCCGAATCCGGACTCTGAGTGTCCTGCCGGAGCTGCTCCAGCCTCTTCAGAGAATGTTCCAGCTCAGACATTTCGTTGTTCTCCTCGGCACCGCGAGCGACGTCGGCAGTGTTCTGCAGCACCTCTCCCGGGCCGCCGATGCCCCTCGCGGGGCCATAAGAGCAGTGCGCCGAGCAGGGTTCCAGAGTGTCCATGGGCCCATTTGAGCTCTGAGACAGAAAGTAGGTGGAGTTTGAGAAGTTGGAGGTTTTGGAGGTGTTTTCCCATCCGTCCCTCAAAGCGTCTCCGTGTCTGTCCACGAGACGAGAGTCGAGAGCGCCCTGAAGCTTCACAACCTCCACCGGACTGACAAACTCAGAGTCTGCTGCGATGAAGTGATCAAGAGCGAACGCTGAACCCAGCCAAGACTGAGACACACAGAGAGAGAACCCCCCCCGTCAATCAATCTGATCAATATGACATGTTGTGACTTTATGAGGTCTTATGAATCTACAGTAGAGACTACACAGAATATGTTTGAGTCTTTAAAAATGCACATATTTCATATTTACATTATAAAGGAAGTCCTGAAATGAACAAGCAACTGAAAAGAACTCACTTTGAAGTTTCCTGTATGATGCGAGTTTAAATCGGTGAAGTATTTGCTGGGATCAGGAATATATGAAGAACGCATCTTCTGCAGCCTGAAATGATCAGAGATGATGTGTTCTGTTTATCTCACATTCTGACGTTTCTCTCAACTGTTTCCAGAACAGTGTCACGCACTCACCATTTGCTACTGTAATATTTGAAGAGAAGGCTGAGGATTAACATGATAGCGAGAGCCGTTCCTGTGAGAGTGATCCAGATGACAAGTGAAGACCAGTCCAGCTCCAGAGAACCACCAGCAACTGAAACCAACATCACAATATTCATCAAACATTTAGTTTCTCTCAACGCTTTTATTATCTTCACATATGATCAACATGTTATTCTGTGTGTGCGTTTGGCCTTGTTTGTATATCCCGGTGGGGACCTTAACCTGAATACACACCAACTCATTGGGACTCGTGTCACTGTGGGGACCAATACTGAGGGCAAAAAACCCTAATACGTTTTTAAAATCTAAAAATGCTAAACAGTTTTCTATGATCTTTAGGTTTAGGGGATAAAATATACAGTTTGTACAGTATAAAAATCATTACGCCTATGGACTGTCCCCACAGAGATAATAAACCAGATGTTTGTGAATAATTGAATGTTAACAGAACACATGAACATCAAACAAGAAGTTTGTCATATTAGACATGGTCTAGTTTTTCCAGCTGATGTGAAATGAAAGAAGAGAATCTGCTGATTTCATTTCATTAACTTCTGTTATCCAATGTTTTGCTCTGTAAATCTTGGTGATTTTTACAGCGTTCACCAGAGCGGGGTCGTGTGTGCAAGTATGATGATAATGATGATGACACTGTAAAGACTTTTTTGCTGCTTACATCACTACTCGATTTACTTCTTTACTATTTTTCAAGGCATCATAAACATTAGTAACTGTGTAACTAGTTCATTTCTTTCTTTCCCTCTGATGTGTTATTGGCTCTCACCGGGCAGGGGGCGTGGTCTACTAATCCTAGCGGTCCAGTTGTACTCTGTGCTCCAGTCGCTCCAAACGGCGGTGGATGAACCGATGAGTTTGGCTCTCACCCTGAGAACATAGCGCTGATCTAAGACCAGTGAATCCTCTTGAAGCTCCGCATGAAGCCCACTTACACGAGTGCCTTCCACATCCTGCACACACACACACACACACACGTCTTTAGACTTTCACATCTTTCTATGAAAAGAAGAGATGTGTGAACAGAGAGAGAAGCAGCTCACCGTCCAGTTTTGCTCCTCAGATCGGAACTGCAGCTCAAACTCATGACCCTCCAACATTATATTTGGAGGAGTTCCAGGACTCCACGAAACATTTAACCCGTCCATCTTCAGATCCACAGGAGGAAACACTTTCACTACTGAACACACACACACACGTTTATGCTCAACATCTCAACACAGGCAACGAGAGCTGATTCAGGCTCATATTTACCATCATCATCGGCTTTGTGTTGTTTTGTCTGAGCCACAGGATTCTTATAATTCTCACACGTCACATTTTGAGAGATTTTGGCGCCAGGAATGATTCTTCCACCCTTTATCAAAAGAAAGAAAACAACAATAATCTTCTATTTCTGTTCTCTGTGCTTGTTGATGAAGAAAAGATCAAACTCAACTCACCGGTTTCTTAAAATCAACACTGGCCGTGAGGATGTTGACCTCTGAACTCTTCATGGTCATTCGCTGCGTTTCACAATGAGGATCGTAACTAAAATCAAAAGAGACATTTTATATTTAAAATGAACAAATTAAACTGCAGCGTGGTTCATGTTCATTGTTACTTACAATTTTTTAATACACACACGCAGGGTGCAGTTTGTGTCGGCTGTGATGGAGTGGAGATGTAGTCTGGAAATGTTCCACACGCATGTGAATGTGTTGAAATAATCATGATGACACTGTAAACCTACAGACAAACACAAAATAACTCACATCTCTCTGTTGATGTTTTCTCATAGATGGTGTTATATGTATTTATTTCTACAGCACTTTCAAAAATACAGCTCAAATGACAGAGCTCGACATTAACGCTTTTCCGAGAAAAGTGAATGTTTTGTATGGGCACGTGAGAGAGACCGGACCGGACAAGTACCGTTAACTTGACAAAAAAGAATAAGTGCCAGAAAAAGAAGAATAGGAATAGGTGCATTAGACATTAGACAACATATCAGACGTTGTATTTTATCAACTGAACTTGCATATTTGTTAAAGATGACGACAGACGCTTCATATTTGTTCTACAACAGTTTGGCCTGTGCTGCAAACTTTAAACCTCTGTAGCACCAGCACTATGTGCAACAAAACTTAAGGTACATCCCCACTAACAATAATTACTGCCGACCTTTGTTCTATAGCAGTCATGGAGACTATTTATAATGGAGGTGACCGCAGCGGAACTTATACAATTATATTGACACTTCAAATAATATATCATTTTTGATCTTCAAACAGGTAATATTTGTACTTAGACAAGTGAAAGACAAATTTAATTTGCCAAAGGACAACCACACGACAATGCTTAATGTCAAGCCCTGTATAAATGATCATTTATCACTGTTTGATGTGACAGATTTAATGTCAAATAAATGTTATCAATACATTTGATTTCTATTCTAACTGTTATTTCACGTTTATCTTACAGACCACATACATGCGCGCACACACACGCACACACACACACACACACACACACACACACACACACACACACACACACTAACATTTTATAGACTTACCATAGCCCAAACATAACTCACACTTCTAACTCTGAACGAAAACGTCAATTTTAAAAGAAGAGGTGTCCCCAAAAGAAGGTTCTGCTCCCTTTTATGTATCTTACTTTGATCTGTGAGAGTTAAATGGATCATCATCATCATCAGAGACAGAATAAGCATCCTGGCCATCTCCTCCCGGCACACATTTGTAAGTCCTCTTCAAGTCAACCAAAACTGAGAGAGAGAGAGAGAGAGAGAGAGAGAGAGAGAGAGAGAGAGATACTTGATTCTTGGTCAATGCCGTGTAAATGACAGAGAGAAGATTCAGTTTCTCCCCAAACACCTTCAACAGTGAATCAGAGAGTGGTGGAAAAACCCAAACCCACAGAGAGAAAGAGACGAGAAACACACACACATTTATAGTGACATGGGTTGTGGATGTGACATTTACGCTTAAACAACAGGAAATGAAAAATGAGTGGGAGGTCTCCCTCTCTCTCTCTTTAAAATAAAGTGAAAAACTAATAATCAGATTAATAATATTTTAACATGATATTGTTCTGTTATATGTTTTAAATAAAAAAGAATGATATGAAGAAAGCGCTCAAACTTAAAATCCTTTGCTTATCTTAGTATTAAAAACCATCACATCCTGTAACACTAATATATCCTCACAACTCTGTGTGTGTGTGTGTGTGTGTCAGGGTCACACATTTCCGAGCAGGAGCGAAGCTTTACAAGAGAAGTGACCACAACCTGTGGTTGTGGCCCTAAAACCTATTTTTCTTTATCTATCTATCTATCTATCTATCTATCTATCTATCTATCTATCTATCTATCTATCTATCTATCTATCTATCTATCTATCTATCTATCTATCTATCTATCTATCTATCTATCTATCTATCTATCTATCTATCTATCTATGTCTCTCTTCTCTCTCTCTGTGTGTGTGTCTCATTCTTCAGTAGTTTTGTTGATTTGGCAGTGTGAAACGGACGCAGCACATCTGATGAAACACCTGTTTTTCATGTGATGGGGAAACACCTGAACCGATTTCACGTCAAACAGATTCATTTTAGTCTTTAGGAAACACAAGTCTCAATCAGAAGGCTGCATGTCGAGCGCAGGTGAAAGACCTTTGAAAGGAAGCCTTCGTTTCACCCCCTATCATTTCCACCACAAAAAAACAAGACGGCACTGAACCTGATTTTGTTTTGAAATGAGAAACTGTTTTCAGAGATGAAGACATACGAAGAGTTTGGTTCCAAAAAGAGAACTCAGTTTTATGATGTTATCATGTTTTTATTGTGTTTAATTGTGTTAGTTTGCCGTATTTTTTGTTATTATGGCTCAAATCAAAACAAACCAACTGCGGTTTGATTGATATTCATTGGACTGTACAGTAAAAAAACAAGATTTTGGAACAATTGATCTCATTCTGGAACCAAACTCTTCGTATATGTTGTCTCTAATTTTGTTGTAAGTGAATCACATCCTTGAAAAGGGCTGTTTTCTACGTTTGCTAGGACGCATTTCTCCATTCTTTGGTGACTTTTGCAGAACTCTTCACACAGTGAGCACAACAGTAGTATGTGTGAGCTAAACTGTGCATCACAAAATGCATTCATAGACCACTTCTTTCAAATTTCATGAATTATTCTCTCATTTAGACCTCTATGTACCTACAGACTCATTTGCTCATTTACACGTCTACCTACTCTTTTCAAAATTGTTAAACTTGAGTTCAAAACAATAACAAAATACAAAAATGAAAAGAAAAGAAATGTTTTACTTCTACAATGATATTTGATTGAAATGTATTTTGATTCTAAAAATCAAATGCTATCAAAACATTTGGACCAACCACAGATGATTCCCATTGTAGCTAAAGACCTACACATGTGTCACTCCTTTGTGTCATTTCATTACCATCTAAAAAAAGAGGAGAAATAAGGAACCATTTGAATTGCAACATAAACATGGACCAGGCTATACATAGAGAAGTGGTTGAAAGAGGAAGAGGAATACCTATGCGCGGTGGAAGAAGAATAAGAGGAAGATCAAGAGCTGTGGTCTCAGATGAGATCAGGGCAACTATAATTGATCATGTAGTAAATCAATGAGAGTACAGCCAAATCTTCAACACTCAACAGCGGCATCTATTGTTAGAGTTCTCCGGCAAACCAACAGGTAAGTTGTATTCTGCAAGATGATCTTTTCCAAACCTTCTTGTGTGTAATTGTTTATGCATTTCTGCTTACTGTAGGACCCAACGGTTACCTCTCACATATCTGAAGGAAACGGCAACTGTTGACATGGTCACAGAAATTCGAGAGAGTGTGTTAGCAGATATGAACAGGATCATCATAACAACTATTTCTAGAGTCCTGAAAAAACATCAGGTCAGGATGAAGCAGTTGTACACTGTACCTTATGAGAGGAACTCTGACCGAGTCAAGCAACACAGGAACTAATGTGTCCGGGTAAATTAACATAAAATACAGAACAGTTTTTTGACAAATACAAATGCACCCAAAAAAAGACAGGCAGACAGAACAACACATTGAATGGTAATTTTGTCTGAGTTGCTTTATCAGTAAGGTAAAGATGTTTTTTTTTTTAAAGTATAAATCTCAAATTTTGATTATTAATCATTATTATGAATTCATTAAATAACACAGAATAAAAAGTAACGAGTAATTACTACTCTCAGTAGTTTTGGAGCTTTTTTACAGTTTTTTTCAATTGCTAACATCCTTTTGTCCAATCTGTAATCACATTTTTAATTTTCTAAACACAATTAACACAACATCGGTCTGTTGTGGCCATACCATTAACAAAATTCATGTTGTTTTCACACAAAATGCAATCAATTAGCACGTTTCTAGAAGGCCTACATTTTCTTTACATATAAGCATACCCAATACCAACAGCATTGATCTTTATAGTGTTTTTTACAAATGCTTAAACGCAGCATGCCAGAAATGAAGACCTATTGTTCCAAACCATAGATACAGTATAAAATCTCTACTTCTGCACCAATATCAGCTCCAAAGTATTGAAATAAATATTTTAAAAATATATTCATACAGCTGATAAGCATTTTTAGGTTAAATTACTGATAATTAGAGTAAGCAATAGCTGATTCCAATTTCAATCAGAGAGATAGCCAGGTGTTGAAGACTTTCCATTACATGGACATACACAATAAAAAGGCAGTCTTTGGATTGGTTTTGTTCAAAGCAACACATAACAAAACAGAGAAGCAGAAAAAGAAAAGGAAAGAATATGTCTGCACGAGGGAGAGGACTTGTTAGACGAAGGAGAGGACTAGATGGTCGAGGGAGAAGACTAGATGGTCCAGGGAGAGGACAAGATGGACCAGGGAGAGGACAAGATGGTCGAGGGAGAAGACTAGATGGACCAGGGAGAGGACAAGATGGACCAGGGAGAGGACAAGATGGACCAGGGAGAAGACAAGATGGACTAGGGAGAAGACTAGATGGACCAGGGAGAGGACAAGATGGACCAGGGAGAGGACAAGATGGACCAGGGAGAGGACAAGATGGACCAGGGAGAAGACAAGATGGACCAGGGAGAAGACTAGATGGACCAGGGAGAGGACAAGATGGACCAGGGAGAAGACTAGATGGACCAGCGAGAAGACTAGATGGACCAGGGAGAGGACAAGATGGACCAGGGAGAAGACTAGATGGACCAGGGAGAGGACAAGATGGACCAGGGAGAGGACAAGATGGACCAGGGAGAAGACAAGATGGACCAGGGAGAGGACAAGATGGACCAGGGAGAGGACAAGATGGACCAGGGAGAGGACAAGATGGACCAGGGAGAGGACAAGATGGACCAGGGAGAGGACAAGATGGACCAGGGAGAGGACAAGATGGACCAGGGAGAGGACAAGATGGACCAGGGAGAGGACAAGATGGACCAGGGAGAGGACAAGATGGACCAGGGAGAAGACTAGATGGACCAGGGAGAGGACAAGATGGACCAGGGAGAAGACTAGATGGACCAGCGAGAAGACTAGATGGACCAGGGAGAGGACAAGATGGACCAGGGAGAAGACTAGATGGACCAGGGAGAGGACAAGATGGACCAGGGAGAAAACAAGATGGACCAGGGAGAGGACAAGATGGACCAGGGAGAGGACAATATGGACCAGGGAGAAGACTAGATGGACCAGGGAGAGGACAAGATGGACCAGCGAGAAGACTAGATGGACCAGGGAGAGGACAAGATGGACCAGGGAGAGGACAAGATGGACCAGGGAGAAGACTAGATGGACCAGGGAGAAGACTAGATGGACCAGGGAGAAGACTAGATGGACCAGGGAGAAGACTAGATGGACCAGGGAGAGGACAAGATGGACCAGGGAGAAAACAAGATGGACCAGGGAGAGGACAAGATGGACCAGGGAGAAGACAAGATGGACCAGGGAGAAGACTAGATGGACCAGGGAGAGGACAAGATGGACCAGCGAGAAGACTAGATGGACCAGGGAGAAGACTAGATGGACCAGGGAGAGGACAAGATGGACCAGGGAGAGGAAGAGTTGGACTAGTTAGACCAGGACAAGGGAGAAGGAGAGGTAGGGGAAGATGAGTAAGAATGCGAGGTGCTGTTCAAAGGAGAGTGAGAGCTGTTGTCACAGATGAAATCAGAGCCACCATCATAGACCATGTGATAAACCATGGTCTATCATTGAGAGTGGCTGTTGAAAGAGTCCAGCCTAATCTCAGACCGTCAACCGTTGCTTCCATTATCTGTATTTTTCAACAAACCAACAGGTAAGTCATGCGTTTGATTAGAGCTATCAATGCAGTTGCTATTTACTGTATTAAAATATCACAATGTGTGCTGGCCACCAGAAGTTACAAATACAAATATATTGCATTTTTGTTCTTTTAAAGGACACAGCAACTTCCTCGCTCTGGGGGAAGAAGAAAGCTTCTCAGTGAAGACCAAGAACATGCCATTGTAGGATGGGTCATTGCTGACAATGCAATAAAACTGAGAGAAATTCAGACCAGAATTGTAGAGGACAACCTGGTATTCCAAAACATGGAAAGCATCAGCCTGGCTACCATTGCTCGCACTCTGACCAAACACAGAATTCGAATGAAACAGTTGTACACGGTCCCATTTGAGAGAAACAGTGATCGGGTCAAGGAACTCTGGCACCAATACGTCCAGGTATGATGTCTATACACCATGTCTGATTCTACAGTGACTACAGTAAACACTTCTTTTTGTCACAATTCTCTATTGCTACTCTAAAACATTTATGTAAAAATTGTGTTTGATTTCTTTCAGAGAATTATGGAGTTGGAGGCTAATCAGACATGAACCCATTTATGTAGACGAGGCAGGGTTTAACCTGCCAAAAACTCGTAGACGAGGAAGAAATGTAATTGGGAAAAGGGCCACCGTTGATGTGCCGGGTCAGAGAGGAGCAAATATCACAATGTGTGCTGCAATTTCAAGTGCTGGTTTGGTCCTGCAGAAAAGCCTGATTGGTCCCTACAACACAGAGCGACTTTTGTTTTTAGATGACCTCCACCAACAACTGGTGCCAGAAGCAGAACAGCTGTTAGGAAACATGAGGACATTTGTGATTACATGGGACAATGTAGCATTCCACCATTCACATGCAATCACAAACTGGTTTGCAGAACATCCAAGAGTGATTTCCCTTTTTCTTCCTCCGTACTCTACTTTCCTCAACCCCATTCTGCTTGGAGGTGTAAAGTTTATGATCATCGGCCTCAAGACCAAATGTCCCTTCTGGATGCCATGGATGCTGACTGCAGAGACATCTCAGTTGTGGACTGTCAGGGATGGATAAGGCATGCCAAGCGTTTCTATCCAAGGCGTATAGTGAGAGACAACATAAGATGTGATGTAGATGAGAACATGTGGCCAAATGCTGACGATCGAATAGATTAGAACAGGCCTTTTTTCTGTCATTTTGTTATATTTTTGCACACTTTACTGTAAATCAAAGGCCATGAATGTCTGTCCTTGTTTCGTTTTGATCACTGACAGCAATTTCATATTGCTAATAAAGTCTTCACTGCAGCAATTCTGTCCCTTACTGTTTTTTTTCTTCCAGTTGTACATTCTATAAAGTATTGATGACTCCTTCACATTTATATATTATGTTGTACACATCTAATGCAATGAATTCTCTCTCTCTCTCACACACACACACAGCTGAATGAAAAAAAACGATTTCTTACTGTATGTTCTATACAGCGGTATGATTGACTATGTGTCAGGGCCGGATTGGGACTCATTTTCAGCCCTGGAGTTTCATGCCTTAGACCGGCCCACTTTAGTTTACGACTGACTACATTAAAATAATGATAATAAAAACCTAAGTCTGCAATAGCGCACTGTTCTCTACAGCCTTGAATTCATTGTCATTCAGTGAAAATACAGTAGCCTAAGTTTTGCTTCACAGTGAAGATTTATTAGAACAGTAAATAGCCGGACAGTATCAGAATCTATTTTCTTTAAGAATTATTGTTCATAAATATCCAAACATTGAAATGAGGAAAAAAATATAAATTACAAAAGATTAAAATAAAATGTATTGCACTGTCTAATGACACTATCATTTATTTTAATGAAAGATCTGCTTTACAACTTCAAATATTTTTTACAAATTAAAGTATGTTAAATAATAAAACTATTGGACTGTTATCTGACATTTTTTCACAATGATTTCTAATGATTGTTTCATCTCTTTTTCCTCTGCATAAGTGTAGCTTCAAGGAAACATGGACAACCCTAAAACATTAATAAACGCCTGAGCAGAGCACTGGTCTCTGCAACTTTATCTATCCCGGTGTCATTGTGTAGCCGGTCCCACTCGCCCCGCTCTGCGCGGGCTTCGAACCGACGTCGGTCCGAATGGGGGACGGGCGCTCTAACAATGAGATAGCTTGCAGACAACTTTGTTTTGCACGGCCGCTAGCATCTTGCAGTGCTCCTATTCCTAAATACCTTAACGTTAGCTTACCGGCCGTCTCGTCGTCTTCATTTGTTTTGAGAAAAAAATGTGGTCGGAATAGAACATTTGGCCGCCTTTGCGCTTTCTGTCATCCATTTTTATTTCTGACGGTTTTTTATTTTGAGCAACTTGCAGTGGCGCTGTCGGGGGCGGGGCCAGGGAGTCAAAAGATAATCACGTCATCATTAACCTGCAGGCTGCGCTCTGAGTGGGGCTGCGATAAAATAATAAATAAAAAGATTAGGGCTGCTGTGAGTGAAGGCAGCCTAGGGAAAGCCACATTTCAACCGTGCCATGACAATACCGGTCACTTCTCCTCCCACCTCACTGTCCATTCCTCAACCACAAAGAGGAATTATTTTCCTGGTGGAGGTGAAAGGTTTATGACCACCATTCCCATGATCAAATGTCCCTTCTGGACGCAATGACTGTGGGATGCCTGGACATATCAGCAAGATTGCCAGGGAGGGATCAGGCATGCCAAAAGATTCTGGTGTATTGCCCTGGATGACATTTGATGTGATGTGGATGAGAATCTGTGGCCAAATGCAGAGAATCGAGTATTCCTACCATAACTGTGGATGGTGGGAATTCTCGTGTTTGGCAATAACTTCTAAAAACAGCCTCATGTCTGATTACTGTAATTCCTGTAACATATAATCCAGTAAACAGTAGAAAGATTGTTTTTCTTTTTCAGAAGAATAGTGTTTTTTAGGTCATTGTTTTATAGATGACCAAGTGTGTTTGTGGACAGACAAAGTTTCTTAGTGTTATGAAACAATGAGCTGATTTGGGATACGAATAAAGTATGGAGAAATGTGTTCTATCAATTGTACAAAACTGTAAAACATGGTTTTACACAAAGTGACTCACGATAAAAATAGATAAAAACAGAACTTAAAACACCAATGAAGCTTAATGACAAGAGCTTACGCGTATTTTACAGTTTTTCTCAATTGTTTACACACATTTTCTGAAAGCATGCCTCATATTCTCAGAACTCTACACACAAATCAAAAAACACAAACACAATGGGCAAAACCCCTCAATTCTCCTCCAAAATGAAACTTTAGATTCAAAACAATGTTCTTTCTTCTCAAAATGGTATTTTGTTTTCAAATGACACACACAAACCATCATATGAAGAAACATTTATAAGAACCAGTTGAACACTGATGTGCTCTTTATAAAACACTTCTCCATTCATCATAATGACTTTGCTCTTTATATGGTTGTGTCACTACTACCGACAGGACACACAAAAGTGTGTTGTAAAATATTTTTAGTATATATATATATATATATAAAAAATAGTTTTATAGTCAGAACACACAAATACACGATAACAAATATATTTTACAGTTTTTCTCGATTGTTTACACACAAAAATTGGTACTTGAGACACAATGACCACAACATGTAACTCATTCACCAACCCCCTGAACCAATTCTGCTAAACTACAAGCACAATTCCTGCTTTACACTCACATTGCAGATCTAAAACACACTTTTTTCAAAACACTACACACAATTCTCTGCGTTTGGCACAATTTTCAGGCAGAAAAATCTCTTGTTTTCACAAGGAACACACTGCCATTCAAATATGCACACTCACTCATCACATGGGCAAACACCTGTCACACATTTTTACAATTAGCAAGCAGAGCTTTAGCATAAAAGGGCAACAGGTGAGCTCTTCTGTTTTGGAGCAATGGATGCCAACAATGGAAACAGACGCAGAGCCAGAGAAGTGAGAGGAGGAGGACGAGGAGGACGAGGAGGACGAGGAGGACGAGGAGGACGAGGAGGACGAGGAGGACGGGGAGGACGGGGAGGACGGGGAGGACGGGGAGGACGGGGAGGGAGGAGGAGGACGAGGAGGACGGGGGAGGGAGGCCAAGGACCGTAATCTCTAATGAGATTCGAGCCACTTTGGTTGACCATGTGGTCAACCATGGTCTAACAATGAGGGAGGCTGGGCAAAGGGTACAGCCAAATTTGAGCAGGTACACTGTAGCATCCATCATCCGGACTTTCCGAAATGAGAATAGGTAAGAAATATACTCAATAGAAAATTGCATTACTGCAAATCAATACAGTGTTCAATGAGTACAGTAGTACAGAATTGTCTGTGGACTGTTCTGTAGGACTATAAAAATAAAGTATTTTTCACATATTTGGGAAATGTATTCCTACTTTGTATTCCTACACAGTATTTACAGTATTTTACTATTTGTTTGGCAGAACTGAAAGATTACCTACACAAGGTGGTCGGGAACGTGTTCTGTCTCCTGAACAGGAAACTGCAGTCGTGAACATGGTCTTAGAAAATAACGCCATAACATTACGGCAAATACAAAGCAAAATTATTGAAAACAATGAGATATTTCCAAATATTGATAGGGTAAGCTTATCAACACTGGACCGTGTCTTGCGCAGAAATAATCTGAGGATGAAGCAGGTCTACAGGGTGCCATTTGAACGCAATTCAGAAAGAGTCAAAGAATTGCGATATAACTATGTGCAAGTGAGTCCTATACAATCCCACAATTGATGCATACTCTCAACACTGTGTAAATTATAGCCTACATATTTCAGTATTGTAATCATAATGATTGTGCTTCACTATAGTGACCACTCCATGTCTATTTCTGATATTGTCATGTCTGTTTCAGACAGTCCTTGAGCTAGAGGTGGCTGCAGTGGAGCACCAGTTCATCTTCATTGATGAGGTTGGATTCAACCTCACAAAAAGACGAAAGAGGGGAAGGAATATCATCGGCCAGCGTGCCATTGTTGAAGTCCCTGGCCAGCGCGGAGGGAACATCACAATGTGTGCAGCGATTACCCACAACGGCGTCATCCATCACCATGCTACCCTTGGCCCCTACAACACTGCCCATCTGATCACATTCCTGGACACTCTACACAACACACTCATTCCCCCAGATCAGATAGACGGCCCAGAGCAGCTCAGGTACGTTGTCATTTGGGACAACGTATCTTTCCACCGGGCTGCTCTCGTTCGTAACTGGTTCACTGCTCACCCACGCTTTTTAGTTGTTTATCTGCCTCCATATTCCCCATTCCTCAATCCTATTGAGGAATTTTTTTCTGCCTGGAGATGGAAAGTGTATGACCGAAATCCACAAACACGTATACCCCTTCTTCAAGCTATGGAAGACGCATGTGGAGATATAGCAGCTGATGCTCTTCATGGCTGGACTCGCCATGCCAGGCGATATTTCCCCCGCTGCTTGGCCAGGGAAAACATTGCCTGTGATGTAGATGAGGTGCTGTGGCCAGACCGAAACCGAAGAGAGGATCCAGCATAGTTTTTTTTTACTGTAACTGTATAAATTCTTCGGTTGTTTTGTATGTACACCACTGTACATTGGTACACCACTGTTAGGATGTACACTGTTGTTTTTGTTGGAAAAATAAAATATATTTGTTATCGTGTATTTGTGTGTTCTGACTATATACTGTATGTATATACTACAAATATTTTACAACACACTTATGTATGTACTGTCTGTAGTAAGTGTAACACTGAACCAAATATAGAGCAAAGTCATTATGATGAATGGAGAAGTGTTTTACATAGATCATAGTGTTTTATAAAGAGCACATCAGTGTTCAACTGGTTCATATAAATGTGTTTTCATATGATGGTTTGTGTGTGTCATTTGAAAACAAAATACCATTTTGAGAAGAAAGAACATTGTTTTGAATGTGAAGTTTAATTTTGCAGGAGAATTGAGGGGTTTTGCCAATTGTGTTTGTGTTTTTTGATTTGTGTGTAGAGTACTGAGAATATGAGGCATGCTTTCAGAAAATGTGTGTAAACAATTGAGAAAAACTGTATTTCAACCAAAAAAAAAAAAAGAATACACCCACCCCCACCCACACACACACACACAAAAAGATATAAAAAAAAAAAAAAAAAAAAAAAATATAAAAAAACTACAATAAAAAAAAAGGGGTGCCTCTTCTTCTGGGTTTGGGGCGCCCCCCCCCCCCCCCCCCCCCCCCCAAAAAATTTTCCCCCCCCCCCCCAAAAAAAACACCCCCCCCATCCCCCCCCCTGTTTCTTCCATAGCCGGGAGAAGGGGAAGGGGGTTTTTGAAGGGGGTTTACACCTGTGGTGAGTCAGTGTTCATATAAGAATGGCAGTTTTTTCCTTGTGAAAAAAAGAGATTTTTCTGCCCGATAATTGTGCCAAATGAAGAGAATTGTGTGTAGTGTTTTGAAAAAAGTGTGTTTTAGATCTGCAATGTGAGTGTAAAGCAGGAATTGTGCTTGTAGTTTAGCCGAATTGGTTCAGGGGGTTGGTGAATGAGTTACATGTTGTGGTCATTGTGTCTCAAGTACCAATATTTGTGTAAACAATCGTGAAAAACTGTAATCATGTATTATTTATTCATATACTGATGAATCTCTCTCACTAACCCTGAACTTCGTGACACTAAAAGATCACATCTTGTGGAAAATTTACAGTTTTTCTCGATTGTTTACACACAAATATTGGTATTAAATATAAAGCATAAAGAAATTATTATCACAGGAAAAAATTATTTTATAAAAACTATTTTGATGGTTAAAGATGAGTTTAAATTATTGAATGCAGTGGGACTTTAAAGTCAACTCTTCATTTAACAGATCCAACTTCTGATATATTTTGTAGATCCTGTAGATTCTTGCTCTACAGTTCACTAGATCTCTCTTTATCAGGACATATGACTCAGTCTGGACTCAAAATATCAACAACGCTGTTGTGACTTGAGATCAACCCCGAGACGAAAATGTAGAGGGAAGAACAGCAGGCGGAAGATGAAGTGATGATCAGAGTTTATTCAAAATCATTGTTGTGTTTCAGCGCTCGGTCACACTTCATCTGACTTAATGCATCAGATGTTATAATACCAATAAACACTGCTTCACAACATTCATCCCTGTGTCTCGCGTGATGCTATTAAAGACCACTGGAAACACTTATCGACTTGTGAAGACAACACAAAACAGCATCCAACATAAGACTAACCAACATTAAGAAAGGTCATATATAGAATAGAATAGTGTGTCACGTCTCTTAACCACATTGTGTTTCACTCATTTTGGCCACTTTCACTCTTCAAACTGACAGATTCACAGACAACTGAAACTACTGCTTTCACTTCACCACACAAACAGAACAGAGGCGATCTGCAGACATTTGTCTCAGATTTAAGTGGCTTCTTTCAAAATTTCAAGTGTAAATAAAAATACAAGCGTTTTTCTCTCTTTTAGCAGCTGGAGCACAAACAGACAGACAGACAGACAGACTACATTCTAATTGTGTCAGAATGAGAAATTAAACAGGTCATCATTTTATAATAAGAAAAATTAAGAAAGGAATAGACGAAACAAAAACGTTTCTGTTAAATAAATGGTACTGGCTTTTTAAAATTAGATCAAAAAGAAAATCAAAACTTTACCGGCTCTTGACAACAGTGCTTACATATTCTAATTGACAGAAAAGCCTCCATCATCATCCGGTCAGTCAGTACTTCACTCTCCTCAATAATCAAAAAACACTTTTATTTAGGGATGCACTGATATGTACATTTTTGTCGATAACAATAATCTATAATTCTTTAACTTAAGAAGCCGATAAAAGATATATTGGTCGATACTCAGTATCTAGAAATGAACATAAAGTGGAAAACTGCTTTTATATGAAATCATTGACTGCAGAAAACCCAGTAAACGTTCGTTCTCTATTTACCCTGAATATACTTTACACTAGTAAAAGATTCTTTAATCTTCAAACGTTTCTACTTAGATTTCTATTCAACAAACAAACTATAGATGTTCTTCTAGAGCAACCCAGAGAAGTGTTCTTAATATCCACGAGTCTAACAGATTAGATTAGATTTTTGTCACATTTTCTATGAAAATATGACAGTAGGTATATACTTTGAACAATATATACAGATGGCTATATACTATGAACATTAATGTAAAGGTGGCTATGAACAGATAATAATTTAGACTAAAATAGTGCAAGTGATTTAGGTATGCATAAATTATTGACATTGGCTATTAAAGATCTCGAGACAGAAAGCCTTCAGACAGCAGTCTGACTCAAACAATATGCTTTTCTTCCTATAATTCACACATTTATAAATATCTACATACTGTACCTACATCATCCATGTTTTGCTAATATCAGTAAGTGAAAGATCACGACAGAAAGACAGAACTGTGCTGGATTATAACTGTGAGCAACTGAAGACGTTTAACCAGAGGAAATCATTTATGATAATAAATCAACCTAAATTGTATTATTTGTTGATACCCATAACATTTCAAATGACCATTTATTGGCTGATACCGTGAGTCCCTAAAGTACACTTGATCTATACACATGTTTCATTTTCCCTCAAAACTTTTTTTCGAATTCATGCAGAAATTCAGGGCAGGACAGAAATAAAAGGACGCTCGGATGACATTCGCTCAGACATTTTACAGAAAACAACAACAACAACTGAATATTCAAGAACATCATCATCATCTGAATATTTACATTTAGTCATTTAGCAGACGCTTTAATCCAAAGCCATTTACAGAGAGTTCAGGGAGCAATAAGTGATATATCATAAAAGAGAAATAGTACAATAGCTGCTAATAAAAAGTTACTAGTTTCAACAATACTAGTATATTACTAGAATATTACTTTATCTCTCTCTCTCTCTCTCTCTCTCTCTCTCTCTCTCTCTCACACACACCTGAAATATGTTTTATTTGAGATTAAATGACATGCGGAGACGATGGAAGCTCCTCTAATGATCTCAAGACTGAGGCCGGAAAAAATTGTAAGCGACTTCAGCACAAACACACACACACAGACACACACACACACACACACAAACACACACACACAATCACAGACACACACTTCGCTATCAGTGAAGTACCCCAAGACAGAACAACACCACTTAAAAATGTTAATGATGAGACGAGAGATCCACAAAATATTATATTATGTCTTTTTTAGAATAACAATATCTTAACCACCCAAACACACATTCCACAGACTTCTGTAGTTTTACACACATCTACGGTAAATAAAATATGAATCCAGTGACTGACCTCGAGTCTGATCTCATCTGATCGGATTTCTAGATGAAACATCACTCGTTACTATAAGAGAGTTTCAGATGAAAGCTTTCCGTTTACTTTCTTTAAAAAAAAAAAAAAAAAAAAAAATTTTTTTTTTTTTTTTTTTTTTTAACCCCCCTCTCCTTTCCAAAAACCCCTCTTTCCCCAACCACTTCCAAATAAAACACCAAACCATTTTTTCCCCAAAAACAACACAAAACACCCCACCAACAACAAAAAAAATATTTATGCGCCCAACACAAAAAACAGCCACTTCTCCATTTATATCACTTTAAAGACAAACTCGAGATAGATGTGAGCAGTGGATGTGTGAGGATGTGAGCAGTGGATGTGTGAGGATGTGAGCAGTGGATGTGTGTAGATGTGAGCAGTGGATGTGTGTGGATGTGAGCAGTGGATGTGTGTAGATGTGAGCAGTGGATGTGTGTAGATGTGTGTAGATGTGAGCAGTGGATGTGTGTAGATGTGAGCAGTGGATGTGTGTAGATGTGAGCAGTGGATGTGTGTAGATGTGTGTAGATGTGAGCAGTGGATGTGTGTAGATGTGAGCAGTGGATGTGTGTAGATGTGAGCAGTGGATGTGTGTAGATGTGAGCAGTGGATGTGTGTAGATGTGAGCAGTGGATGTGTGAGGATGTGAGCAGTGGATGTGTGTAGATGTGAGCAGTGGATGTGTGAGGATGTGAGCAGTGGATGTGTGTAGATGTGAGCAGTGGATGTGAGCAGATGTGAGCAGTGGATGTGTGTAGATGTGAGCAGTGGATGTGTGAGGATGTGAGCAGTGGATGTGTGTGGATGTGAGCAGTGGATGTGTGTAGATGTGAGCAGTGGATGTGTGTGGATGTGAGCAGTGGATGTGTGTAGATGTGAGCAGTGGATGTGAGCAGATGTGAGCAGTGGATGTGTGTAGATGTGAGCAGTGGATGTGTGTAGATGTGAGCAGTGGATGTGTGTGGATGTGAGCAGATGGATGTGTGTAGATGTGAGCAGTGGATGTGTGTAGATGTGAGCAGTGGATGTGTGTAGATGTGAGCAGTGGATGTGTGTAGATGTGAGCAGTGGATGTGTGTAGATGTGAGCAGTGGATGTGTGTAGATGTGAGCAGTGGATGTGTGTGGATGTGAGCAGTGGATGTGTGTAGATGTGAGCAGTGGATGTGTGTAGATGTGAGCAGTGGATGTGTGTAGATGTGAGCAGTGGATGTGTGTAGATGTGAGCAGTGGATGTGTGTAGATGTGAGCAGTGGATGTGTGTAGATGTGAGCAGTGGATGTGTGTAGGATGTGAGCAGTGGATGTGTGTAGATGTGAGCAGTGGATGTGTGTAGATGTGAGCAGTGGATGTGTGTAGATGTGAGCAGTGGATGTGTGTAGATGTGAGCAGTGGATGTGTGTAGATGTGAGCAGTGGATGTGTGTAGATGTGAGCAGTGGATGTGTGTAGATGTGAGCAGTGGATGTGTGTAGATGTGAGCAGTGGATGTGTGTAGATGTGAGCAGTGGATGTGTGTAGATGTGAGCAGTGGATGTGTGTAGATGTGAGCAGTGGATGTGTGTAGATGTGAGCAGTGGATGTGTGTGGATGTGAGCAGTGGATGTGTGTAGATGTGAGCAGTGGATGTGTGTAGATGTGAGCAGTGGATGTGTGTAGATGTGAGCAGTGGATGTGTGTGGATGTGAGCAGTGGATGTGTGTAGATGTGAGCAGTGGATGTGTGTAGATGTGAGCAGTGGATGTGTGTAGATGTGAGCAGTGGATGTGTGTAGATGTGAGCAGTGGATGTGTGTAGATGTGAGCAGTGGATGTGTGTAGATGTGAGCAGTGGATGTGTGTAGATGTGGAGCAGTGGATGTGTGTAGATGTGAGCAGTGGATGTGTGTAGATGTGAGCAGTGGATGTGTGTAGATGTGAGCAGTGGATGTGTGTAGATGTGAGCAGTGGATGTGTGTAGATGTGAGCAGTGGATGTGTGTAGATGTGAGCAGTGGATGTGTGTAGATGTGAGCAGTGGATGTGTGTAGATGTGAGCAGTGGATGTGTGTAGATGTGAGCAGTGGATGTGTGTAGATGTGAGCAGTGGATGTGTGTAGATGTGAGCAGTGGATGTGTGTAGATGTGAGCAGTGGATGTGTGTAGATGTGAGCAGTGGATGTGTGTAGATGTGAGCAGTGGATGTGTGTAGATGTGAGCAGTGGATGTGTGTAGATGTGAGCAGTGGATGTGTGTAGATGTGAGCAGTGGATGTGTGTAGATGTGAGCAGTGGATGTGTGTAGATGTGAGCAGTGGATGTGTGTAGATGTGAGCAGTGGATGTGTGTAGATGTGAGCAGTGGATGTGTGTAGATGTGAGCAGTGGATGTGTGTAGATGTGAGCAGTGGATGTGTGTAGATGTGAGCAGTGGATGTGTGTAGATGTGAGCAGTGGATGTGTGTAGATGTGAGCAGTGGATGTGTGTAGATGTGAGCAGTGGATGTGTGTAGATGTGAGCAGTGGATGTGTGTGGATGTGAGCAGTGGATGTGTGTAGATGTGAGCAGTGGATGTGTGTAGATGTGAGCAGTGGATGTGTGTAGATGTGAGCAGTGGATGTGTGTAGATGTGAGCAGTGGATGTGTGTAGATGTGAGCAGTGGATGTGTGTAGATGTGAGCAGTGGATGTGTGTAGATGTGAGCAGTGGATGTGTGTAGATGTGAGCAGTGGATGTGTGTAGATGTGAGCAGTGGATGTGTGTAGATGTGAGCAGTGGATGTGTGTAGATGTGAGCAGTGGATGTGTGTAGATGTGAGCAGTGGATGTGTGTAGATGTGAGCAGTGGATGTGTGTAGATGTGAGCAGTGGATGTGTGTAGATGTGAGCAGTGGATGTGTGTAGATGTGAGCAGTGGATGTGTGTAGATGTGAGCAGTGGATGTGTGTAGATGTGAGCAGTGGATGTGTGTAGATGTGAGCAGTGGATGTGTGTAGATGTGAGCAGTGGATGTGTGTAGATGTGAGCAGTGGATGTGTGTAGATGTGAGCAGTGGATGTGTGTAGATGTGAGCAGTGGATGTGTGTAGATGTGAGCAGTGGATGTGTGTAGATGTGAGCAGTGGATGTGTGTAGATGTGAGCAGTGGATGTGTGTAGATGTGAGCAGTGGATGTGTGTAGATGTGAGCAGTGGATGTGTGTAGATGTGAGCAGTGGATGTGTGTAGATGTGAGCAGTGGATGTGTGTAGATGTGAGCAGTGGATGTGTGTAGATGTGAGCAGTGGATGTGTGTGGATGTGAGCAGTGGATGTGTGTAGATGTGAGCAGTGGATGTGAGCAGTGGATGTGTGTAGATGTGAGCAGTGGATGTGTGTAGATGTGAGCAGTGGATGTGTGTAGATGTGAGCAGTGGATGTGTGTGAGATGTGAGCAGTGGATGTGTGTAGATGTGAGCAGTGGATGTGTGTAGATGTGAGCAGTGGATGTGTGTAGATGTGAGATGTGAGCAGTGGATGTGTGTAGATGTGAGCAGTGGATGTGTGTAGATGTGAGCAGTGGATGTGTGTAGATGTGAGCAGTGGATGTGTGTAGATGTGAGCAGTGGATGTGTGTAGATGTGAGCAGTGGATGTGTGTAGATGTGAGCAGTGGATGTGTGTAGATGTGAGCAGTGGATGTGTGTAGATGTGAGCAGTGGATGTGTGTAGATGTGAGCAGTGGATGTGTGTAGATGTGAGCAGTGGATGTGTGTAGATGTGAGCAGTGGATGTGTGTAGATGTGAGCAGTGGATGTGTGTGGATGTGAGCAGTGGATGTGTGTGGATGTGAGCAGTGGATGTGTGTAGATGTGAGCAGTGGATGTGTGTAGATGTGAGCAGTGGATGTGTGTAGATGTGAGCAGTGGATGTGTGTAGATGTGAGCAGTGGATGTGTGTAGATGTGAGCAGTGGATGTGTGTGGATGTGAGCAGTGGATGTGTGTAGATGTGAGCAGTGGATGTGTGTAGATGTGAGCAGTGGATGTGTGTGAGATGTGAGCAGTGGATGTGTGTAGATGTGAGCAGTGGATGTGTGTAGATGTGAGCAGTGGATGTGTGTAGATGTGAGCAGTGGATGTGTGTAGATGTGAGCAGTGGATGTGTGTAGATGTGAGCAGTGGATGTGTGTAGATGTGAGCAGTGGATGTGTGTAGATGTGAGCAGTGGATGTGTGTAGATGTGAGCAGTGGATGTGTGTAGATGTGAGCAGTGGATGTGTGTAGATGTGAGCAGTGGATGTGTGTAGATGTGAGCAGTGGATGTGTGTAGATGTGAGCAGTGGATGTGTGTAGATGTGAGCAGTGGATGTGTGTAGATGTGAGCAGTGGATGTGGTAGATGTGAGCAGTGGATGTGTGTAGATGTGAGCAGTGGATGTGTGTAGATGTGAGCAGTGGATGTGTGTAGATGTGAGCAGTGGATGTGTGTAGATGTGAGCAGTGGATGTGTGTAGATGTGAGCAGTGGATGTGTGTAGATGTGAGCAGTGGATGTGTGTAGATGTGAGCAGTGGATGTGTGTAGATGTGAGCAGTGGATGTGTGTAGATGTGAGCAGTGGATGTGTGTAGATGTGAGCAGTGGATGTGTGTAGATGTGAGCAGTGGATGTGTGTAGATGTGAGCAGTGGATGTGTGTAGATGTGCGTGGATGTGTGTAGATGTGAGCAGTGGATGTGTGTAGATGTGAGCAGTGGATGTGTGTAGGATGTGAGCAGTGGATGTGTGTAGATGTGAGCAGTGGATGTGTGTAGATGTGAGCAGTGGATGTGTGTAGATGTGAGCAGTGGATGTGTGTAGATGTGAGCAGTGGATGTGTGTAGATGTGAGCAGTGGATGTGTGTAGATGTGAGCAGTGGATGTGTGTAGATGTGAGCAGTGGATGTGTGTAGATGTGAGCAGTGGATGTGTGTAGATGTGAGCAGTGGATGTGTGTAGATGTGAGCAGTGGATGTGTGTAGATGTGAGCAGTGGATGTGTGTAGATGTGAGCAGTGGATGTGTGTAGATGTGAGCAGTGGATGTGTGTAGATGTGAGCAGTGGATGTGTGTAGATGTGAGCAGTGGATGTGTGTAGATGTGAGCAGTGGATGTGTGTAGATGTGAGCAGTGGATGTGTGTGATGTGAGCAGTGGATGTGTGTAGATGTGAGATGTGTGTGTAGATGTGAGCAGTGGATGTGTGTAGATGTGAGCAGTGGATGTGTGTAGATGTGAGCAGTGGATGTGTGTAGCAGTGGATGTGTGTAGATGTGAGCAGTGGATGTGTGTAGATGTGAGCAGTGGATGTGTGTAGATGTGAGCAGTGGATGTGTGTAGATGTGAGCAGTGGATGTGTGTAGATGTGAGCAGTGGATGTGTGTGGATGTGAGCAGTGGATGTGTGTAGATGTGAGCAGTGGATGTGTGTAGATGTGAGCAGTGGATGTGTGTAGATGTGAGCAGTGGATGTGTGTAGATGTGAGCAGTGGATGTGTGTAGATGTGAGCAGTGGATGTGTGTAGATGTGAGCAGTGGATGTGTGTAGATGTGAGCAGTGGATGTGTGTAGATGTGAGCAGTGGATGTGTGTAGATGTGAGCAGTGGATGTGTGTAGATGTGAGCAGTGGATGTGTGTAGATGTGAGCAGTGGATGTGTGTAGATGTGAGCAGTGGATGTGTGTAGATGTGAGCAGTGGATGTGTGTAGATGTGAGCAGTGGATGTGTGTAGATGTGAGCAGTGGATGTGTGTAGATGGTGGTGAGATGTGAGCAGTGGATGTGTGTAGTGTGTGTGTAGATGTGAGCAGTGGATGTGTGTAGATGTGAGCAGTGGATGTGTGTAGATGTGAGCAGTGGATGTGTGTGAGATGTGAGCAGTGGATGTGTGTAGATGTGAGCAGTGGATGTGTGTAGATGTGAGCAGTGGATGTGTGTAGATGTGAGCAGTGGATGTGTGTAGATGTGAGCAGTGGATGTGTGTAGATGTGAGCAGTGGATGTGTGTAGATGTGAGCAGTGGATGTGTGTAGATGTGAGCAGTGGATGTGTGTAGATGTGAGCAGTGGATGTGTGTGGATGTGAGCAGTGTGAGAGTGGATGTGTGTAGATGTGAGCAGTGGATGTGTGTAGATGTGAGCAGTGGATGTGTGTAGATGTGAGCAGTGGATGTGTGTAGATGTGAGCAGTGGATGTGTGTAGATGTGAGCAGTGGATGTGTGTAGATGTGAGCAGTGGATGTGTGTAGATGTGAGCAGTGGATGTGTGTAGATGTGAGCAGTGGATGTGTGTAGATGTGAGCAGTGGATGTGTGTAGATGTGATGTGTGCAGTGTGAGTGGTGTGTGTAGATGTGAGCAGTGGATGTGTGTAGATGTGAGCAGTGGATGTGTGTAGATGTGAGCAGTGGATGTGTGTAGATGTGAGCAGTGGATGTGTGTAGATGTGAGCAGTGGATGTGTGTAGATGTGAGCAGTGGATGTGTGTAGATGTGAGCAGTGGATGTGTGTAGATGTGAGCAGTGGATGTGTGTAGATGTGAGCAGTGGATGTGTGTAGATGTGAGCAGTGGATGTGTGTAGATGTGAGCAGTGGATGTGTGTAGATGTGAGCAGTGGATGTGTGTAGATGTGAGCAGTGGATGTGTGTAGATGTGAGCAGTGGATGTGTGTAGATGTGAGCAGTGGATGTGTGTAGATGTGAGCAGTGGATGTGTGTAGGATGTGAGCAGTGGATGTGTGTAGATGTGAGCAGTGGATGTGTGTAGATGTGAGCAGTGGATGTGTGTAGATGTGAGCAGTGGATGTGTGTAGATGTGAGCAGTGGATGTGTGTGGATGTGAGCAGTGGATGTGTGTAGATGTGAGCAGTGGATGTGTGTAGATGTGAGCAGTGGATGTGTGTAGATGTGAGCAGTGGATGTGTGTAGATGTGAGCAGTGGATGTGTGTAGATGTGAGCAGTGGATGTGTGTAGATGTGAGCAGTGGATGTGTGTAGATGTGAGCAGTGGATGTGTGTAGATGTGAGCAGTGGATGTGTGTAGATGTGAGCAGTGGATGTGTGTAGATGTGAGCAGTGGATGTGTGTAGATGTGAGCAGTGGATGTGTGTAGATGTGAGCAGTGGATGTGTGTAGATGTGAGCAGTGGATGTGTGTAGATGTGAGCAGTGGATGTGTGTAGATGTGAGCAGTGGATGTGTGTAGATGTGAGCAGTGGATGTGTGTAGATGTGAGCAGTGGATGTGTGTAGATGTGAGCAGTGGATGTGTGTAGATGTGAGCAGTGGATGTGTGTAGATGTGAGCAGTGGATGTGTGTGGAGATGTGAGCAGTGGATGTGTGTAGATGTGAGCAGTGGATGTGTGTAGATGTGAGCAGTGGATGTGTGTAGATGTGAGCAGTGGATGTGTGTAGATGTGAGCAGTGGATGTGTGTAGATGTGAGCAGTGGATGTGTGTAGATGTGAGCAGTGGATGTGTGTAGATGTGAGCAGTGGATGTGTGTAGATGTGAGCAGTGGATGTGTGTAGATGTGAGCAGTGGATGTGTGTAGATGTGAGCAGTGGATGTGTGTAGATGTGAGCAGTGGATGTGTGTAGATGTGAGCAGTGGATGTGTGTAGATGTGAGTGGTGTAGATGTGAGCAGTGGATGTGTGTAGATGTGAGCAGTGGATGTGTGTAGATGTGAGCAGTGGATGTGTGTAGATGTGAGCAGTGGATGTGTGTAGATGTGAGGGGTAGTGGAGATGTGTGTAGATGTGAGCAGTGGATGTGTGTAGATGTGAGCAGTGGATGTGTGTAGATGTGAGCAGTGGAGAGTGGATGTGTGTGTAGATGTGAGCAGTGGATGTGTGTAGATGTGAGCAGTGGATGTGTGTAGATGTGAGCAGTGGATGTGTGTAGATGTGAGCAGTGGAGTGTGTGTAGATGTGAGCAGTGGATGTGTGTAGATGTGAGCAGTGGATGTGTGTAGATGTGAGCAGTGGATGTGTGTAGATGTGAGCAGTGGATGTGTGTAGATGTGAGCAGTGGATGTGTGTAGATGTGAGCAGTGGATGTGTGTAGATGTGAGCAGTGGATGTGTGTAGATGTGAGCAGTGGATGTGTGTAGATGTGAGCAGTGGATGTGTGTAGATGTGAGCAGTGGATGTGTGTAGATGTGAGCAGTGGATGTGTGTAGATGTGAGCAGTGGATGTGTGTAGATGTGAGCAGTGGATGTGTGTAGATGTGAGCAGTGGATGTGTGTAGATGTGAGCAGTGGATGTGTGTAGATGTGAGCAGTGGATGTGTGTAGATGTGAGCAGTGGATGTGTGTAGATGTGAGCAGTGGATGTGTGTAGATGTGAGCAGTGGATGTGTGTGAGATGTGAGCAGTGGATGTGTGTAGATGTGAGCAGTGGATGTGTGTAGATGTGAGCAGTGGATGTGTGTGGATGTGAGCAGTGGATGTGTGTAGATGTGAGCAGTGGATGTGTGTAGATGTGAGCAGTGGATGTGTGTAGATGTGAGCAGTGGATGTGTGTAGATGTGAGCAGTGGATGTGTGTAGATGTGAGCAGTGGATGTGTGTAGATGTGAGCAGTGGATGTGTGTAGATGTGAGCAGTGGATGTGTGTAGATGTGAGCAGTGGATGTGTGTAGATGTGAGCAGTGGATGTGTGTAGATGTGAGCAGTGGATGTGTGTAGATGTGAGCAGTGGATGTGTGTAGATGTGGGATGTGTGTAGATGTGGTGGATGTGTGAGATGTGATGTGTGTAGATGTGAGCAGTGGATGTGTGTAGATGTGAGCAGTGGATGTGTGTAGATGTGAGCAGTGGATGTGTGTAGATGTGAGCAGTGGATGTGTGTAGATGTGAGCAGTGGATGTGTGTAGATGTGAGCAGTGGATGTGTGTAGATGTGAGCAGTGGATGTGTGTAGATGTGAGCAGTGGATGTGTGTAGATGTGAGCAGTGGATGTGTGTAGATGTGAGCAGTGGATGTGTGTAGATGTGAGCAGTGGATGTGTGTAGATGTGAGCAGTGGATGTGTGTAGATGTGAGCAGTGGATGTGTGTAGATGTGAGCAGTGGATGTGTGTGTGAGTGGATGTGTGTAGATGTGAGCAGTGGATGTGTGTAGATGTGAGCAGTGGATGTGTGAGGATGTGAGCAGTGGATGTGTGTAGATGTGAGCAGTGGATGTGTGTAGATGTGAGCAGTGGATGTGTGTAGATGTGGTGGATGTGTGTAGATGTGAGCAGTGGATGTGTGTAGATGTGAGCAGTGGATGTGTGTAGATGTGAGCAGTGGATGTGTGTAGATGTGAGCAGTGGATGTGTGTAGATGTGAGCAGTGGTGTGTGTAGATGTGAGCAGTGGATGTGTGTAGATGTGAGCAGTGGATGTGTGTAGATGTGAGCAGTGGATGTGTGTGGATGTGAGCAGTGGATGTGTGTAGATGTGAGCAGTGGATGTGTGTAGATGTGAGCAGTGGATGTGTGTAGATGTGAGCAGTGGATGTGTGTAGATGTGAGCAGTGGATGTGTGTAGATGTGAGCAGTGGATGTGTGTGGATGTGAGCAGTGGATGTGTGTAGATGTGAGCAGTGGATGTGTGTAGATGTGAGCAGTGGATGTGTGTAGATGTGAGCAGTGGATGTGTGTAGATGTGAGCAGTGGATGTGTGTGGATGTGTTAGATGCAGTGGATGTGTGTAGATGTGAGCAGTGGATGTGTGTAGATGTGAGCAGTGGATGTGTGTGAGATGTGAGCAGTGGATGTGTGTGGATGTGAGCAGTGGATGTGTGTAGGATGTGAGCAGTGGATGTGTGCAGATGTGAGCAGTGGATGTGTGTGGATGTGAGCAGTGGATGTGTGAGCAGTGGATGTGTGTAGATGTGAGCAGTGGATGTGTGTAGATGTGAGCAGTGGATGTGTGTAGATGTGAGCAGTGGATGTGTGTAGATGTGAGCAGTGGATGTGTGTAGATGTGAGCAGTGGATGTGTGTGAGCAGTGGATGTGTGTAGATGTGAGCAGTGGATGTGTGTAGATGTGAGCAGTGGATGTGTGTAGATGTGAGCAGTGGATGTGTGTAGATGTGAGCAGTGGATGTGTGTAGATGTGAGCAGTGGATGTGTGTAGATGTGAGCAGTGGATGTGTGTAGATGTGAGCAGTGGATGTGTGTAGATGTGAGCAGTGGATGTGTGTAGATGTGTGTAGATGTGAGCAGTGGATGTGTGTAGATGTGAGCAGTGGATGTGTGTAGATGTGAGCAGTGGATGTGTGTAGATGTGAGCAGTGGATGTGTGTAGATGTGAGCAGTGGATGTGTGTAGATGTGAGCAGTGGATGTGTGCAGATGTGAGCAGTGGATGTGTGTAGATGTGAGCAGTGGATGTGTGTAGATGTGAGCAGTGGATTTGTGCTGCTGTGGCGCCCCCTGCATGCGACCTGCGGTGTATGACATCAGAACACAGCGAGAGCAATCAACAAAACCTACAAACAAACATAGAAGATAACCCTGTACACACACACACACACGCACGCACGTACACACACACACACACACACACACACACACACACACACCCACACACACACAAATTTGTGAAAACTAACACTTGCGTTTGTTGTATTAGGAATCACCCCTTACTGTAACATTTTATGGATATTCATTATATTTACATCATTAAGGCATTAAGCAGACTTTATTTCCCAAGCAACTTGCATTTAACTCCATGAATAACCTTAATCATAATACTGATCTTGTATTTGAAAGTGTTCATTGTGCGTTTCATGTGAATGAAGCCGTGTTGTGTTTCTGAACGGAACACGGCGGATGAGTTTGATGTTTCCGGCGGAAGCTTGATCGCAGAGCACACTTAGCACAGCGTGAATTCACGTGCACGAAAGCATCTTTATAAACCTGTTTTTTTAAAACCCATTCATCAAATCATGTCAGCATCAGTGATACGAAGAGGACTTGAACTGTTCAGTGAAAAAGGTAAATAACTGGTCCGTTTAATCTGTTGTTTAGATCATAACGATGTTTACTCGATGAAACTTTAGAAAAACGTTTTTCACGTGAGTGTTAAAACTGCATTTACAATATATAGACAATTATATAGCCCACGTGACACTGAAAATACTGTTGGGTACTTAAGCATTTACTATAGTGTAGTATTGAATCGATGAATCGTAGTATACTTCTGGGCTGTTATGGCATTTGGCATGGCGCTTTATTGTCTATTAAATAATTGCGATTATGGTGATTAATTGTCGGCTTATAGGCTTTGAAAATTGCAACGATTAATTACAATTTATTTATTTAATGAATAAAATATAAATACATTAAGAAATGTGAAAAATTCTGTCAATAACTAGTAACATTCCTTTTATAGCGACCTTAACAGAAAAAACTGAGATATGAGGATGATGTCATCTTTCTGTGTCACTTTAATAAAACTCATAGAGACAAAAAATACACATCTGATACAACTGAAATGATGAAGAAATGTCAACGGCGATCAAGAACAGTGGATGTGAAATGCTGCAGATCACTCTCGTTTTCTAAGGATTTACAATCATTGTGCTTATCAGAAATTTTGTGATTAGGTCAAATACGAGACGATTACTTAATGATTGTGACAACCCTAGTATAGTTTTATTTACTATTCAAAAGCACTGCAACATCAAGAGTATTGTTTGAATGTGTGAGAAGAGAAACATTGAAGTACAAGACAGCTTGATTAAAAAACAATCATGAGAAATGCCAAGAATAGAAAAAAATATTTAAATTATTTTGGACTATAATGTGTGTGTGTATGTAAATGTATGTAACCTTGTTTACACTTTTCTTAAGATGGAAAAAAGCATAAACAGAAGAAGATCAGTCGTAATAAACAACGAGTTCACAGACAGACAGTGAGGAGCAAGACTACAGTCAAAGACAAACACATTAAATCAGCTGTGGGTGAGTCCGTCCATGACACACGCGTGTAACACATGTCAGATTACACATGATTACACAGATCCATTACTGTCTGCTCTGCTTTTATCAGATGAATACAGAAAAAAACTAAAGAAGAATCAACTGAGTTCGAATCTGGAATATTTCCTGGCTGCTGATAACAAAACACATACAAAGCACACAGGAAAGGTGTGAACCTCTCATCTGTTTATTCTCATAATCAAGTTAGACCTTCAGTCGATCAGATTTATTTTCCAATTTTGATAATAATGTTATTTCCTCAATTATCTTCAGATCATACAGCAACATTCCGGTCGTCGTGCTTGTCATCAGGCAGATCAGGTGCCCGTCACCAAACCCGAGGAGAAATCTGTCTTTACAGAGCAAGAGTTCCAGAAATTTCAGCAAGAATATTTTTCGAAGCTTTAACATGCTGGAGGACCCTTTATTTCTCTGGACGAATCTTTCGCTCGCACACTCTTTGACTGACAAGGTTGTGCTGATGAGTGATGATGTTTAAATGTATTTTGATGAAACATATTTGTGTGCTGAATGAATATTAAAAACAGGAACATCAGGAGAGAAATGAAACCGGCTCTTATTTGTTTTCTTCTTTACAGAATGTCTAAAAGTAACTGTCGTGTAAACAGTATTTTGGTTCTGAGAATACTTAGTTGACGTGATGTGTGTGAAACGCTGTAACTCATGATTGACACAAGTAAATTAATGTTCTGTTACAAGTTCCTTTCTGTTTGTGATGAATGTTTTAAACTCTAATCTGTGTTTTTGTCATCATAGACAAACATTCGTCTTTGTGCTTTGTCTGTCAGCACCACATGTGTTATTCAGTCTTAGTCTATCTCAAAGTGTATTGCTCTCATACTAGAAGGGAATCAATGGTTCAGATGAGATTTGTCTTCCATTTTCTGAACTTTATTAAAAAGATAAAGTATAAACCGTAAAAGTCTACTGAACGTTATCATTGTTTCATTTATGTCTAAGGGTTTATTTTTTGCTACCTGCATAGTTTCTAGAATTGTTTTAATTTGTATCTTTCTAATGAGTTTTCCTCACTCAAAGTGAAAGTGGCTACAGTAAAATCTGTTTGAATTGAAAAAGTGTCTTTGTCTTCAAAATTGTGTAACTCTAGCGACTGTGTAGAGTAACACACTAAATAAATACACAACCGATGGAGTTCTTTTCATCCGATTGAGTGTGTGAATGATGTAAACTGTTGTTCTGATTCATTTGGGAATCATGTGACTGATGTTATTCAAGGTAAGTTTGGTGCATTGTGGGGTACGATATACGTTGTTTACTGCACATTCTGGTATATGCAGACCATATATCGGTGATCTATATACAGTAAAAACATTGTGTTGTGCTGTTTCTGCAAACATAACATTGATTGTTTTTGTGTTTCAGGTGAGGATTTCTCCACCAGCCCCCCCCCCAAAAACACATTTTGAAAGTAAAATATTTTCTGGTCAGAAATGCAAACGTGTGAGTCTTTTCATTTTAGCACCAAATATTGTGTAACAGCTCAGGATTGTTACGTTTTCTCCAATGTGTCCATGTGTTAGTTCTTCAACAAGCTGCTGTAATACAACAGAACACCCTTTCATATGTGCTTCAACACGTATTCTTCATGGAGAATAAATCAGACATTTATAACTGCAGCTCTTCATAATGAACTCCATACGTGACAATAAATAAAAGATGGTGCAAGAATGAACCTTCAGACATTCACAAAGAAAAATCCACTGCATCTGTTTCCTTCAAAAATAAGAACTAACACAATCTTAAGTCCGTGTTCTTCTTCAGAGTTCTGACTAACAGACACACAGAAATACTTCTATTCAGATTTAGAAGATAACCCTAAAACGACAGCGAGGAGCTTGTGTGAAGTCATTCTGTTTTTTTGATTCCTTAAACTGAGTAGTACAGGACTTGGCTACTTCATGCGGCACATTTGCCACCCGAACAAACAAAAAAGACTTGATTTAACAACAATAATAATGAATTAATACATCACTGCTTCATAGACAGAATTGAGCGTCCATTGGAAATGAATAACTATAATGGACAAGAGGAATTTAGTGTCCAATAAACATCAATCTCTGTTTCCACCTTAAGAAATATATCGCTTCATAAATTCCTCGGTTTTGAAGGTCGCTTTGTTTGAAATAAATATTGAATTCACAATGAATATTAAAAGTGGTTCCTGTAATAGGAATAAGAGTAGGAAATGTTTCAATCACTAACAGTTCTGAAATAATAATCAACCAAGTGTTTTATCCAAGAACTAATTATTCTTCATCAGTATTATTATAAAGACAATATTGCTGCAATTCACATTTTAGAACAAACTAGACAATATGAAACCCGTAACCAGCCATTCTTAATAAAAAAGTCAATCTAACAATGACATTTTTCCCAACCACATCAAATCGGACTAGTGAAATCGCTCATGGTTTGTTGCCGAGGACATGTGACCTACATCTCGTGAGAATGTAAATATTTGGGTTCTATTTGTTTGCAATACTGGCGGTTTTAGCATCCAATCAGCAACCAGAGCTGAGCGGCATAATACGAGTCAGTGTGTGCAGCGGAAGGAGACTGTGCGGGTGTCGTGTGTGATTATATAAGCGAAGGCGTCGCTCTCGTCGTGTTTTCTGTGTTATTTTGCGTTTGATTCGCGCTGCACGTTCGGCGGAATCATGGCAGTGTAGCGGCGCGCAGCGGCAGAACTTGCAGCGGCAGATCAGGCAGTGCAGCGGTCAAGTGCACCGGCTTTATTCGGCAAAATGGCGTAAGTATTTCACGTTCTCAAGGTTTATTACATTTGATTTTGCGCGAATAATTTAAGTTTGAACCGTAGGACGATGACCACATTTAGACAGTTTTTCACTTTGTTTTGTTTTTCCCACTTACGCGTCATTACTAGAAACCCGCGGACTTGATCCCACTAGTATATTGTTATTATTGCCTCCTATTATCAAATAGCTTTATTGTTTCTTTTCTCTTCTCTGTAAGTCCCTTTGGATAAAAGCGCGAACGGTAACGTTAAATGTAATGTAAATCCAACGTGGCACCTCAAAATGGCGCGGCCGCTGTTTTCGCGTGATCTCGGCCACGTGCGATGTGCAAGAAATGGCGAGATCTCGCGCAGGAACCATAGAGGGCGTGGTTAACTGCCGTCGTGACCAAATAAGGAAAATGTTACAGGAGGGGCGGGGAGATGAAGGGGAACTGATGTGTTTGCTAATAATAGTCGCGTGTAGGAGTTTAACACGCACCAGTGACTGGAACATCATACGTCACGATAACGCCCCTCGTCTGTTTTGGTTACAGGATTGTACTGTGCCAACCAAACTGGAAAGCTTTGTGTTTTTTATCGACCAGTTCAACTGGTTACTCAGTACTGGGAAAGTGTAGCAGAATTTCCTGTTGCAGTGAAAATGACGGTTGACTCTTCCCTGCGGCCTGGGCTGGGGTCAGAGAACCGGTTCTGAACCGAGTTAAACACGTTCTGCATTCTTACACTGATGCGTAAAACGGTGCAGGTGGCCTGATCAGTGCAATCTTTCATTTGCTGACGCTTCGTTCTTAGACTAGATGCCCCTTTAGAGAAATAAAATGCACAGCCTATTTCAAGTTCAAGAAAATCTGATCGTATCCAGATTTATGAAGTTCCTTACAAATCGCATCGGGACCATCCGCTGCCATGTAGAACCCTTGTCTTTTGCCTTAATTCAAATAATAGCAAATGTCCGATGTCCTTTTTGCCTTATAACATGTTCAGTACAAAGTCTGATGGTTTCTGTTCAGGTTTGTCGTCCTGACATGTGATTTCTTCTCCAGGTCTCCTGTGGCAACCACCCCGAGCTCTGCTGCTATAGACAGCATATCAGCACTATTCACCTGCAGTCATGTCTGTGATGTCCCCGATGTGTTTAGAAGACATGGGGGTCCTGCTCCTGGGGCCCTCGTCTCTGATGGCTGACCCCTTTGGGCCCCTTCTGGACGAAGATGAGGAGAGCGTTCCTTTAGAGGGGTCGTCGTCGCCTCTCTCCTCCTCCTATGCTGAATCTTCCTCCTCTCTCTCGCCCCTCTCTCCCTCTCTTTGCGCTTCTGTAGGGTGTAAGTCAGAGCTGCCGTTGCTCTCTTGGCTTCCTGCAACCGAGCCGGAGCGGAGTAAAGGTATAACCTGCTCATACTGTACACTCCCTGATGTGTGACTGCTATAATAGAAAAGCTTCTGCTTGACTTTTTTTACGAAGTCATCTCCAAGTCTTCATATTTAAATCAATTATAAAGAACACAGACTTAAACAGGACAATTCATGATTATCGTCAATGAGGTACTGATTTGATAATGGCTGCTGTTTGTAAATAAAAGATTCTCTCTTTGTGCTCTTAACATCAGATGCATTTTCTGGAATGGATTGGATTACGGAGAAACTAGACCTGGGTGATTTTGACCTGGATTCTCTCATAGGATCATGTGATTCCGACGAGCCTCCCAGTTCTCCTGAAGATCTTCTCGCATGCCTGGAGGCAGATATGGATCTGGACCTCAATTCCCTGCCCTTCAGCTCTACAGAACTGGAGCTCCCGCTGCCCCTCGACCTCCCCCTGTCAGAATCCACAGCTGAGCCAGAAAAATCGCAGGAATTTGCAGAGATCGAATCAGAGCCTCCTTCTCCAGCACCGTCTTCTGATTCTGCCGTCTCCTCGCTTCACACTCTGGACCTGGGCAGTGAGATCGATGTGTCCGAGTTGATGAGATCCTCCACGCTGCTCCCATCTCATGGAATTGAGCTAAATGCCAGTCCGTTTCATCTCGTGGTGGTTTTGACCACCAAAGAGGAATTGAGTGTCGGTTCCACAGACGATCTGTCAGACAGCGACAGCGGCGTTTCTGTCACTGATTCTCCAAAACATCGGCTTGATCTAGCAGCATCACCTAAGCTAGTGGGCTCATGGAGAACAAAACCGTACTCCAGACCTGACCCAGAGGCTGTGTCCGCTGTCGCAGGCTGTGTGAAGACCAAAGTGGTAGAGAAGAAACGGAAGAAGATGGAGCAGAACAAAACTGCAGCGACGCGCTACCGTCAGAAGAAACGCTCTGAGCAGGACAACCTGAACGCAGAGTGTTCCGATCTGGAGAGGAGAAACCAAGAGCTTGCGGAGAAAGCCGATGCCATCAGCCGAGAGATCCAGTATCTGAAGAACCTCATGGAGGAAGTTCGCTCTGCGAAACAACGCAAAGCGAAGGTGTGAGCCATCAGCGAGACTAAAGCCATCAGCTCTTTAGGTTTAGATGCTGCTGTGATGCCTCTGCAGGTCACTTGATGTTTGTTTGTTATCCGGTGTTGGAGACCACCACACCTGCACTAGTTATTCATCCATTCATTTACTTACACTCGAACCGTTGATCGTCCAGAAAGGGTCCTTATGAATTGTTACACTGAACTTTTTGCTGTAGAGATTGTACAAATGTTTGCTCTATTTAAACATGCTAAACATGCTAACTCAAAGTGTGTTGGCTTGTAACATTGCTTTCCATTTTTCTATTAAAGATGCTTCAATTGAATCGTTCTTTGGACTGTTTGTTTGTGAATCTTGAAAAGTGAACCTGTTGTAGATGTGTTTTGTGCAACATCAAAGTACATGACCCAATAATGTTCCTGCTGGTGTGTATTAACTTAAACAGAATGAGACTATATAGATTACTTATATTTTTAAGTTATTTGATCATGAAACACTATTCCAGTTAATGTGAAATATTCTGTATCTTCATGTAAACTGATTGAGAAAAGGTGTAAAGTGACCGCAACTTCACATGTGTTTAAACAAACCAAATCTAGATCATCAGTCAAGCCATGTTAGTCAGAAACTGAATCACTTCTTGGTCGTCCAATTTTTTTTCTTCAATAGGGATCATAACTATAAATCGGTCACATATAACAGTAGATTGGTCGTCTTAAATCTAAAAAGAAAGACTTTGTATCACTAATTGCTAGTCAGTGAGACTTAAATTAGCAGCTGTGTTTATGTTCTCTTGACAGGTCTTCACATGTGTTTAAGAGAAAACTAATGTGTTGGACTGAATCTGAGCTCTGGTTTAGTGGGGTTGTGGCTCTTTAGAGGGATTAAGAGTAGAGAATCATGGATTATTACACAAGTTCTGTGTCCTGTAAATTCATGTTTAGTTTGAGAATACTCGCTCAACACAAAACTTACTCTACAACTCTGTGTTTGTTCACCTCGCTTCCTGATACAGGCAACTGGAGTATACATCAGCAAATAAACTGGTGTATTCTGCATCATGATAAACAGATCTAAATACTGTAGTACACTTTTACTGTAGTGAAGCTTTAGTTCCTTTGATGCAGTTTATATAATTCATTGTATTTTTGTGGTGTATATACAGTCTAATAAGATTGTTTAGGTAAAGCACGTGTCCTGAGAGTGATTAGGGAGTGTGAGCTTAAGCCGGATCACACCGGTTCAGTCACACAGACCATCAGGAACTTCGGTGTATTCAAATATACTGCGAGAGGGAATACAGTAGTGTGTATTATATACTGATAACAGATCATCATCCAACAGTGTGTCTGTTTTAAACTATTAAAAGTGCAACTTTCATTTGTGCCCTGTCGTTTGTTTACAGTGTCGCGTTGTACACGGGTGCAAACATTGAGTTACTTTAATGAGATGATAACAGACATCGCCGCTGACAACAACACACGAGTTTCGTCTTCATTACTTTCATACAGAGACACGAAAGAGGCGTTTGCGCGTTTGGCGACATCTGCGGGACGTGTGCGCATGTGCAGCGCACTTTCTCTCCTCGCCGTCAGGCGGAGTGTCACGCGCTGCATCACAGATCCAGAGGATGGAGAAGAAAACGACCTTCGAGGTTCCTCCACTGGGCATGCGCACTTCAATACAGCATCATTCCTGAAAACAGTTCATTACTATTGTTTATTACTGTAAGGTTAGGTTTAGGGTTGCGGTATGTGAATATGTTAGCTAATGTCATTTAATGGCGAGATTTTGCATCACTTCCGGCCGTAGCTGTAACCGTTTTGCCATAACCACCTACCTATTGCGGAAGTCACGTGAGCTGAAGACACTCGAGGTTGTATGGCGATCAACCGGTGGCGAATGAGTAGTAAAGCTCGTGCTGTGTGCTGGTTTTTCGTAAGGTGCTTAAGGAAATTGCTGCTTTTGTATTTCTGTTCCAGCTGTGGTTTTAGAAATGTTTTTTTTGTCTTCTCCAAAAACGTCTTAAATTCGCTTGAATTGAATCTGTAACACTATACTAGGGATGCCATGCAAACAGTGATTTCCTTCAATAATTCAAACTCGTATTAATATTTGCGGTCGTCTTTTATGTTTATGGGACAGAATGTCATCCATGGTTTGTGGACTGCAGCATTTGAATGTAATCTGGGAGTCCCAGGAGCTGTTGGCACATCTGCACCCCTCTCCGTGGACCCCAGGGGTCGCTGTTGTTACCCATAAGACCTCTGGCAGTACTAGCAGCCTTTTCCACCTACCTGAGGATTCCTTTGTGTGTCTGCTTCTGGGAGCAAGAACAGTAGCGAGGCTCCTTTGTGAGAAGCTTGACGTCCAGCGCTGCGCCCTCGTCCACACGCCGCATGCTCGGGCAGGCAGCTTCGGTGCGGAGCTCTTTGTCATTCCCCTCCACGGTGTGACGGCGCGGTGGAAACCTCATGTTGCTGCAGAAGAAGATTTCCAGCCCTACGATCCTGGTTACATCAGTTCCAAGAGTGGACCGCGCTGGACAGACTCCTGTCTAGAGGAGATCAAAAACCGCATACGGGCGCGGCTGCCCGTCCCAAAAACAGCTCTGAACTACACTTATTTGGGTGAAGCTTCTGACCGTGAGCTGTTCCCACGAATTGTGCGAGGAGAGGAGAAGCAGTGGAGGGTTTGGGAAGATGACAGCCACATTGCTTTTCTCACACCATTTCCCAACACGCCCGGACTCACTGTGCTCATTCCCCGGAGACCCCTCTCCAGTGACATATTCCGACTAGAGGCGGCGGACTTCAATGAGCTGGTGCTGGCCACCAGACAAGTGTCCCGGCTCCTAGAGGCGGGGCTTGATGCGTGGGGGGTGGGACTTATATTTGAGGGCTTTGAAGTTGATTATGCACACGCTAAACTGATTCCACTTGTCTCTTCACCAGATAAACCTGTGCTGAGTCTCACCTGTCCGACATCTGACTTTAACCAGCTTTACCCTGGTTATGTTACATCAGTTAATGGTCCTCCTGCCGATATAGAAAGTCTCCAAGAATTCTGTGCCAAGATTACCCACCGTTAAACATCTGCTGATTTATTACGAAATATGTGTTCGTTAATGACAGTTTTAACCTTGTTATCTTTTCAATTTGTTTTTGTAGTCTTTGTAGAAATGCAGAAGGCTGATTCCCGCTGATTCGATGAAAACAGCAAATACATCATTCTAGTTCGGAGTGAATGAGTTTGTTGAATCAATGTGAATTAGCCTTAACAATAGACCTTTCATGTATTGTTTTGTCATAATTCAACAGGACAAACAGCAGTGAAGTTTGAGATATATGATCTACAAAATTAATTTCATGCAAGCCTTCAGGGGATGATAATGGTGACTCATGTTCATTATACATACAGCCAATTAATAAACACGTAATAATAAACAATAAGAGCAGTAACATGGAGTCAGGTTCAACAGAAGGTCATGTGACCACCTGCTGTAAATGTTTTTCATGATAATTAAGCTCATAGCATCATCTACTTACACAATTACAAGCTTGTACCATCTGTGTCACCTCGGCATATTATTAATTAATCCCCAGGCATTTAGATAAACATCTCCATTAGTGACTTGTAATGTTCTTAATTACACATTTGAAAACCTGTAATTTATTCTGTGAGAAATAAAAGAATGTGATTATCTGGTGGCAAAAAATTACATTTCAGCCCCTTTTATGTTCCGAGGGTCAAATTATTAATCAAACACAGTCATTAGCAATGAAACACAGGGAATCTACAGAAAGGCATCACTTAGAAAACACAATCACTGAGACGCTTCCAAAGCTTGTTAACATCGAGCAGTAAATTACAGCAGTGATTCAGGCTCAGACTGCAAACAAGACACCAAATGGAGACTCACTGGACACAGCAAAACAAATGACACATCAAATTAGTGTAGCACGTGACGATGCTAAGAATCACCAGATGAGAAGAGACAGTGTTCGCAGGGTTTCAGATGGTAAGGTTGCCAGGTTTCCCTGAGGGATTCTGCAGGCAGCAGCACAGCGGGAATCGCTCCATCTTAGAGACGTAGAGAAGAGGTTCCAGGGTAGAGCTCAGGTCCATGATGGCATACACTGAAACAGTGATCTTACAGTGGAGAGTCACGAATGTGTAGGTGGAGGCAAACGGTATTAGAGCCACACAAGGTAAATAGTTGGCCCCGATGATGCCGAGAACTATAATCACCATTTTGAAGGCCTTCTTCTTGACAGGATTCATGGATTCTTTCCCAGCGACGCTCTTCCTGAGGACCCAGATGATGGACAAGTTACAGAACACCATGAGAAAGAAGGAAGACAGGATGACTCCGCTGAACAAATCGTACAAAATCATAGCCTTGGAGACACTTTTGGTCAGTCCATATGAAAGGATAAGTAACCACACCATCATAGAAACGTTGATCCGGATTCGACTGTCCCGGATCCCAGTGAATACAATGGGATGGACAACGGCGATGTACCTATCGAGGCAAATACAGGTGAGGAATAAGGGAGTCATGTCTTTGACTCCGTAAGCGAAGCGTTGAAAGTGCCAGACAGCTTTATTGTTTAAATAAATGCGGTTGACCAAGTCCACGGGCGTTGTGAGGCAGAAATATGCATCTAGGATAGCGAGGTTGAAAATAAAGATGTCGGATGTTGAACCTTCACTCTTCTTCTTCATAATCTGCCAAGTGACAAGGGCATTGAGTGGGAATCCCACTATGAGGTTAAGCACTTTGACACCGAAGTAGAAGACGAATCCATAAGGAACTGCAGCGCACACCTCATAGTTGTACCACAGTGGTAGACGCCACCCAGAAATGCTTGAGTTGAGATTTAAATCAGAGACGTTGTCCATGATCAAAGGATCTGTGGAGAAGATCACAATCAGTCACTACTAATGACCTGTGAGAAGTTGCGTTTTTATGTGAACTCGAAATCAACTCACTTCACTGCCAGAAAAGATGTTGATCAAAAACAGAGAAGAGATGGATGGATGTGGGTCTCGGCCAGTGTTTGACCGTCAACCAACTCAGATGTGCCCTCGATCATCTCACACTCTCCAAGAAAAAGCTCATCTCACAGGACGCAGGGGTGGGACGTTTTGGTCACAACCAATCAATTCCGTTCTTTATGGTCAATAAGAAGCCGAAGAGAGTAGAATAGCTCTGTGATTGGTTAAAGAGGGTCTTGCTGAAAAAGTTTGGGGGTTGTGGGGAGGATGATAAAAGTTTTGTGATGTAACTTCAGGTTGAGAACAGAGCTCCATGTAAACAGGTGATGCAAGTAGATAATGAGTAAATCTACTGTAACATCTTGCAACACATCTGAATCTACCACTGTGAAAGGAAGCAGAGCTACGTTTGTGATTTGACTCCACATTCACACATTTTGTGAAAAATAGATATTTAAATTATGTAACAGAGCACAATATTAGCCTCAAGATGTTTGATTTTAAAACAGTTTCACTTTCACGTTTTTTAAAGGGATTATTTATTTGCCTCAACCCGCTCAAATGGACCTCAGAAGAATGGGTTAGACATCAGGCAGTGTTTGCTCATTTCACTGGCACTGAAAACATCTGAATGTCTCTGTTAGAGAAGCATAAGAATGCATAAGTCTTTTCACCAAAACAAGTGGACAAGGAGAAGTCAGTTGAATTAAAACTGATGATTCCCAGGAAAAGAGCAACTGTACAATGTATGAATGTCTATAACATGTTTTGTTCTACCAAAGATTAAAGAGGAACTACTACAATGTCTTTAAAACGACATTTAATGCCATGTGTAATGTTGCTGTGTGTGCATGTAAGCCGTCTGCCGAGTTGTGAAGCTGAAATTGGAAGAAGGAGTCGACTCTAAATCGCGTGAACGAATCGTCTGTTGTTCTTCTTTCAGTTCCGGGTCGGATTTGTGTCACTCCGTGTAATGCCCGCCTACGTTCCATTTGGGACGCTACACGCGGTAGACCAATCACAGCAGGCTAGACCATCCGACCAATCAGATCAGAGTAAGCTGACAGAAAGGAGGAGATTAGACATATGAATCAGATAATGAATCTTTTGAGTCAGTCATGAAGTAAGGTAAGAATAACTGCCCATTATGAGAAAATTAAAGTGTTTTTACACCTTGTATGTACGTAAACGTGTTGTTGGAAACTCCCTAAACCTTATGGAGAAACTTTAAAATAACAAAACATTTACTCTTTAAATTCATGTACAGAGAATGTTTTCAATAACTACATAGCAGACTCTTTTATTCAAAGCTAATTACAGATATTGGAACATTTTGATTTGAGTTTATTGTTGAATTACATTTCTGTATAGACACAAACATTTAAATTGTGACTACAACTAAAACATGAAACTATGAAACATTTGAATATCAGTATTGGCCAGAATGAAAAAACTCAAGTGGAGACAAATGAATCCTTTCAGCAGGATTGACCACCTTATACAGCAAAACAAGGAAAACAGCAAATGCAAAGAGTAGCACAAACATGTCAGACTGTTATTTTGTCCATCAGTCTGATCACTGGATACAATGATCCAGTCCTTTATAATGTCAAAAAAGGTGTTACCTGCCTGCCATGATAAACTACATTTAAAAAATATATATTTTAAAATTGGACATACTTATATTTAATTTATTTGTAAATGAACTATCTTTATGATCAAGATAACTCTCTGTACCCGGATGACCCAGTGTTATTAGTTAACATACCTTGGAATTTTCAAGTATTCCAGAGCGCTGTATAATAAGATTTTCTTAAGATTCACTAAATGAGAAGATAAGCAGACAGTTGAAGAGTCTCGGGCGGTTCTTTGCACTGTTTCAGACGCTGACATGAATGGGTTTCACAGGGGGCTGTGGGCAGCAGCACAGCGGGAATCGCTCCATCTTAGAGACGTAGAGAAGAGGTTCCAGCGTACAGCTCAGGTCCATGATGGCAAACACTGCAACGCTAATCTTACAGCGGAGATCCACAAATGTGTAGGTGGAAGCAAACGGCATTAAAGCCACAGGAGGCAGATAGTTCACCACGATGAAACCGAGAACTATAGAAACCATTTTGAAGGCCTTCTTCTTGACAGGATTCATGGATTCTTTCCCAGCGACGCTCTTCCTGAGGACCCAGATGATGGACAAGTTACAGAACACCATGAGAAACAAGGCAGACAGGATGACTCCGCTGAAAACCTCATTGGTACTTAGGACACCCAAGATGCTCTTGGTCAGTGCGACCGGCAGAATGAGTGCCCACACAAACATAGAGACGCCGATCCGGATACTATTGTCCCGGATCCCAGTGAATACGATGGGATGGACAACGGCGATGTACCTATCGAGGCAAATACAGGTGAGGAATAATGGAGCCATGTCTTTCAGTCCATAAGCAAAGTGTTGAAAGTGCCAGACATCTTCATCATTCAGGTAAAGGCGGTTGACCATGTCCACAGGCGTCATGAGGCAGAAATATGCATCTAGGATAGAGAGGTTGAAAATAAAGATGTCAGATGTCGAGCCTTCACTCTTCTTCTTCATAATCTGCCATATCACGAGGGCATTGAGTGGGAATCCCACGGCGAGGTTAAGCACTTTGACACCAAAGTAGAAGACGAATCCATAAGGAGCAACAGCACACGCATCATAACGGTACCATGGGAGAGGTTCAGAAATGCTTGAGTTGAGATTCAAAGCAGAGACGTTGTCCATGATCAAATGATCTGTGGAGAAGATTACAATCAGTCACTACTTATCACCTGTGAGAATAGACAAGTTTCATCTTTTGAATTATCATCAATAATTGTAATTATTCATATCATGCTATTATCACACACATGACAATATCGCCAATAATTCAGCGTCAGTCTTTGGTGGTTTTACACTTGGTTAATATTTTGTCTTAAGAGACACAATGATAGCAATCTAAAGATCTCTCTGGCTCCCTACACTCGTATTGCGGCTGTAACTCATTGGCCAAAAACAAAAAAATAAAACGAGGAATTTGACTTATACCATCATTTCGAGTAAATCTCATGATAATATTGTAACAGTAAATTAAGTTTCCCACAAAAACGACAAGAACCTGTGTTATGAAAATCTGATATTGTGGCTGTCCTGCACTACATGAACTCAAAATCAATTTAGATTTAGTTTCTCTAGAGCCAAAATGAAATGTCGATGAAAACAGAAACACAGCGATTCAAATTGTAAAAATGTAAAATGATCAAAAAACGAAGAAACAAATAATATAACTTACAACCAAAAGGGAATGTGTCGTGCTTTAATCCGTCGATCCCCTGCAGAAGACAACCAGGAATGGAGAATAGATGGATGGATGAATGGATGGATGTGGGTCTCGGCCAGTGTCGCCCAACTCAGATGTGCCCTCAAGCTCAAGCTTATCTCAACAGAGCCAGAGGCGGGACATTTCAGCCACAACCAATCAATTCTGTTCTTTATGGTCAACAAGCAGCCGAAGAGAGTAGAATAACTCCGTGATTGGTTAAAGAGGGTCTGGCTAAAAAACTTTTGTGATGTAACTTCAGAACAAAACCCGTAAACAGGTGATGTAAGGAATGAAATGAGTAAATCTACTGTAACATCTTGCAAAAACACACATCTCTGCCACTGTGAATGGATGCAGATAGCTTCTTAACGTATCTACTTTTGTGACGTGTCTCTGCATCTGTACGTTTTTATGGTGAATAATAGATATTTAAATGTCATCATGTAACAGAACACAATATTAGTTTCAAGATCTTTGAATTTAAAACAGTTTCACTTTCACGTTTCTAAAAGGGATTTTTATTCACCTTAACCCGCTCAAATGTCTGGACCTCAGAAGAATGTGTTAGACATCATGAATGTGTGCTTCTCTACAGGATCCCAGGGAAAGAGAAACTGTACAACGTATGAAAGTCCATTACATGTTTTGTTACTGAAATGGCTTCTTCACCAAAGACGAACTTCATGCTCAGAGAATGTATTCAATAACTCAGATGTAAGACGGGTATATTTTGTTCAGCAAAGTATTTTATTCAAAGCTAATTACAGATATTGGAGCATTTTGATTTGAGTTTATTGTTGAATTACATTTCTGTATAGACACAAACATTTAAATTGTGACTACAACTAAAACATGAAACTATGAAACATTTGAATATCAGTATTGGCCAGAATAAAAAAAGTCAAGTGGAGACAAATGAATCCTTTCAGCAGGATTGACCACCTTATACAGCAAAACAAGGAAAACAGCAAATGCAAAGAGTAGCACAAACATGTCAGACTGTTATTTTGTCCATCAGTCTGATCACTGGATACAATGATCCAGTCCTTTATAATTCCCTTTATAATTCTTTATAATATCCAGAACATTCCCTGATAGCACACATACATCTGAGAGACGTCTATATGATGTCTGCATTTACATCTTAAAGACGTTTTCTGTTTTGTTTGATCATCTGCAAACCGTCTCTGAGATCTCTCCTGTTATGTGTCATCTATTACAGTGGTGCTCAACCTTCGGAACTCGATTGCGGATGCCGGAGGAACGCGATGTTCTGTCTGAGGCTGCGCGCGTGAGCGGCCACGCAGACTCATTGCAGGTCCTGCGCAGTGCGATTTTAGGTTGCGCAACAAAAGCATAATATCTACAAATAAGACAAACGTCTAGTCAGGAAGCAGCAGCAATCACCTCTACATTATGTTAAGAAACAGGTAGCTCATATAAGTTAAATATGTTTATAAATATATAATGCATTTATTATTATATTTCCTCAAACACAGAGGAAGCTGACGAACCCATTGGAGCCTCGACTCTTTTTCCCCGACACATATTCTCGACGCTCCTCTGTCACGCTTCGAGTGAAGGAAATGTCTTATTGGTCAATTCAACTGCTGAAATATTGCTATTATAACACCTAATCCTACTAAACGAATTTGTCTTTCAGACTGTGATTTCAGAATAAGCGCAAAATGAGTTCAGAGTGCGCGTGAAGGGAGTGGCGTGCATAAAGTGCCATTTCATATCTTTCTGAACTTGGACGTCAGATTAAAGATGTCGACAGTTATTAAAGATGTAAAGCGTTATTTTCGACAGGCACATGATACCACACCGCGTCTGGATAATAAACTGCCAATAAACTCTCGCTCGTGTTCAAATGAATGAAACGCGCACGTTCTCGTGATCTGGCAGATTAATCCTTTTGGAATATTGCCCAAAACACTACAATTTTGTAATGGTTTTATGTAGAAAACCTAATGGTTCATAATAGTATTTTATTGGAAACAATTAACTTTAATGATGGTTTCTTTTGTTTTTTTTCAGCACATTTATAATCTGTCATATAAGTATTTTCTGCTTCTTTAAATATAGTTTTTATATATCAACTATATCGAACATATTTTACACATCTATCTATCTATCTATCTATCTATCTATCTATCTATCTATCTATCTATCTATCTATCTATCTATCTATCTATCTATCTATCTATCTATCTATCTATCCATCCATCCATCCATCCATCCATCCATCCATCCATCCATCCATCCATCATCATCCATCCATCTCATCATCATCATCATCATCATCCATCCATCCATCCATCCATCTATCTATCTATCTATCTATCTATCTATCTATCTATCTTCAATGTACAGTATGGGGGGCGCCAGTTCTTTAAATTAGTTTACAGGGGGCGTGAACATGAAAAGGTTGAGAACCACTGATCTAGAAGATATGATTTATAATGTAAAACTGCTCTCATGCTGTGTTCACACCAGACGCCAACAGTCGCTTTCCGCGCTCTTTATTACTCGTCGGAAAAGTTCGTAATTTCCGCTTGATTGACGCGATGTGACAAACATTATCAACTTGCGCGCTAGATGAGATCGACCCGCGTTCGCGTCTATTCGTGTCTTCGCATTGACTTGGTATAATTACTCTCGCAAATCGCTTAATTTGCGTTTGGTGTGAAGACATTTATCGGAGGTTTCCCAGGTCTCTTACTGATGTACCTGTGCTTTCTTTATTGAGATGTTTCATTATTTGCTTCTAAAACAACATGTGGGACAATTATTGAGCTTTGCTAGTATCAAATATAGAATCTCGAGGATTTTTGCTTCTACCAATTATAATGTGTCCAGGATCATGTATAGCCCTGAACAGAACCCGACAGGAGGGAGAGGAGTGATTATAACCGGCTGGATATACGGTATCCCACTCATTACATGACTACTTGCCACATGAGTACATTATTGTAAATTATCTATTGATTTTAAATATTTTATTAGTATCTCATTTAAATTAAATACAAACCTTCAGCAAGGAAAACTTGATAAACAAAGACGCAACAAATCAAACAAGACAAACATGCAATTTAGTTTCATCATTGTAAATATAGGCATATTGTTATAATTAGGCACACTTATTTGTAAATGAACTATTTTTATGATCAAGATAACTCTCTGTACCCGGATGACCCAGTGTTAGTTAACATACCTTGGAATGTTCAAGTATTCCAGAGCGCTGTATAATATGATTTTGTAAACATTCACGAAATGAGAAGATAAGCAGACAGTTGAAGAGTCTCAGGTGTTTTTTGCAGTGTTTCAGACGCTGACATGAATGGGTTTCGCAGGGGGACCCTGTGGGCAGCAGCACAGTGCGGATCGCATCTTAAAGACGTAGAGAAGAGGTTCCAGCGTACAGCTCAGGTCCATGATTGCAAACACTGAGATGCTAATCTTACAGCGGAGATCCACAAATGTGTAGGTGGAAGCAAACGGCATTAAAGCCACAGGAGGCAGATAGTTCACCACGATGAAACCGAGAACTATAGAAACCATTTTGAAGGCCTTCTTCTTGACAGGATTCATGGATTCTTTCCCAGCGACGCTCTTCCTGAGGACCCAGATGATGGACAAGTTACAGAACACCATGAGAAACAAGGCAGACAGGATGACTCCGCTGAACACCTCATTGGTACTTAGGACACCCAAGATGCTCTTGGTCAGTGCGACTGGCAGAATGAGTGCCCACACAAACATAGAGACGCCGATCCGGATACTATTGTCCCGGATCCCAGTGAATACGATGGGATGGACAACGGCGATGTACCTATCGAGGCAAATACAGGTGAGGAATAATGGAGCCATGTCTTTCAGTCCATAAGCAAAGCGTTGAAAGTGCCAGACATCTTCATCATTCAGGTAAAGGCGGTTGACCATGTCCACAGGCGTCATGAGGCAGAAATATGCATCTAGGATAGAGAGGTTGAAAATAAAGATGTCAGATGTCGAGCCTTCACTCTTCTTCTTCATAATCTGCCATATCACGAGGGCATTGAGTGGGAATCCCACGGCGAGGTTAAGCACTTTGACACCGAAGTAGAAGACGAATCCATAAGGAGCAACAGCACACGCATCAAACTGGTACCACGGTGGATGGCCAGAAATGCTTGAGTTGAGATTCAAAGCAGAGACGTTGTCCATGATCAAATGATCTGTGGAGAAGATTACAATCAGTCACTACTTATCACCTGTGAGAATAGACAAGTTTCATCTTTTGAATTATCATCAATAATTGTAATTATTCATATCATGCTATTATCACACACATGACAATATCGCCAATAATTCAGCGTCAGTCTTTGGTGGTTTTACACTTGGTTAATATTTTGTCTTAAGAGACACAATGATAGCAATCTAAAGATCTCTCTGGCTCCCTACACTCGTATTGCGGCTGTAACTCATTGGCCAAAAACAAAAAAATAAAACGAGGAATTTGACTTATACCATCATTTCGAGTAAATCTCATGATAATATTGTAACAGTAAATTAAGTTTCCCACAAAAACGACAAGAACCTGTGTTATGAAAATCTGATATTGTGGCTGTCCTGCACTACATGAACTCAAAATCAATTTAGATTTAGTTTCTCTAGAGCCAAAATGAAATGTCGATGAAAACAGAAACACAGCGATTCAAATTGTAAAAATGTAAAATGATCAAAAAACGAAGAAACAAATAATATAACTTACAACCAAAAGGGAATGTGTCGTGCTTTAATCCGTCGATCCCCTGCAGAAGACAACCAGGAATGGAGAATAGATGGATGGATGAATGGATGGATGTGGGTCTCGGCCAGTGTCGCCCAACTCAGATGTGCCCTCAAGCTCAAGCTTATCTCAACAGAGCCAGAGGCGGGACATTTCAGCCACAACCAATCAATTCTGTTCTTTATGGTCAACAAGCAGCCGAAGAGAGTAGAATAACTCCGTGATTGGTTAAAGAGGGTCTGGCTAAAAAACTTTTGTGATGTAACTTCAGAACAAAACCCGTAAACAGGTGATGTAAGGAATGAAATGAGTAAATCTACTGTAACATCTTGCAAAAACACACATCTCTGCCACTGTGAATGGATGCAGATAGCTTCTTAACGTATCTACTTTTGTGACGTCTTTTGGGAACAATCAACTTTTTAATGTCATTATTTCACAGAACACAATATGAACACACATATATTTATTTCAAGATGTTTTATTTAATGCAGTTTCATAAATATTAAAAATATTTGGAAAACATGATTTTTTTGGCTCAACACATCGAAATGTCTGGACCTCAGAAGAATATGTCCGACATCTGTCAAGCGTTGCTCATCTGACTCACACTGACAACATCTGTAACAGTGTCTGTAACAGAAGCACAAGAATCAAGATGCACAAGAACCTTTTCACCAAAACAACAACGACGAGCTGGTGACACAAAGTTATTGTCGTTGGCACAATGTTATGTTGCTTCTTGTCTTATGATGTGCTTTGAGTGTATAAATCAGATCAACAAATCTAAACCTAACCAGCAAAACTGTAAGATACAGAAAACATATTGGGGAAGTTCATGAACACTATCATTGGACGATTTTGATATGACGTGCAGTTATATGGGTGTCGTGGCGTCATGTGGCCGCTAGGCGTCGGGTCTGACTCACTATCCGCTCCTTTATTTTCCACTACAAATCCGCATCAGGCACACGGAATTACTGAAACTCGATCGATATTCACATTCAATTGCTGTTGGTCTGCTAACATCGTTACACAACAGAACGAGATCAACGCGTCCTTCAGCAATTTCTCTTCTCAATCGATCTGTTTCCATGTGTTGTTTTTTCTTTTTAGACGTAAACATGTAACATTGTCTCTTTGACCTTTTCCCCGATCGCATCATTGCGGTTCTGATGAATAAAAGCATCTGGTCGATCGTAACCCTGGACTCGGTGCTCGTGCGTTAAGCACTAAAACAGCGTCGAGCTCAAACTGCAGCGGGAATAAAACAGCGCGCGACTGTAACGAGAGCCCGAGGAAACCGGAGAGGAGGGGGTGCGCGCGCGCGCGCGAGCGCGAGTTTCCTCTGCGCCGCAAGAATCCATAGAGAGAGAGAGAGAGAGAGAGAGAGAGAGAGAGAGAGAGAGAGAGAGAGAGAAGAAAGGAAAAGCAGCAGCTCCACGCCACTCCTTTGTTTTAGGAAATCGCTTGAAACGCTCGAAGGACTGAAATGATGCATCGCGTTTCTTTGCGACGGCAGTTTTAAGAGGCGATTTAAAGGCTTTTCCGTTGAATTTAGTGGGATCGACACAAGCGCGTTTGAGATCTGAAGCGTCCAGACGCATTAAGCTTTGCTCTGCGGTTCCCCCTCTGCTCGAACCAGTCGACTCTCGTTGTCTTAACGTTAGATTATCTGAACGCACCGAGGCGTTGTGAACATTTGTTCTGCTCGCGGTTCGAGTGCGTTATTTGTGTCCAGGCCTCAAATATTCGCTCTTGATCAAAGGCCTTTAATGCGGCACACACGCGCGTCACTTTTTAACGGGCTTTAACGCGTCAGATGAACATCAAATCTGATCCATAAAACAGCTGTGATCCTTAAACGGAACGTCTGATCTTTGTTATTCGCTCTTCATACGCAACCTCTGCGGCCCACGTCAATGTTAATGTCGACCGACGTCGCATCTCTAATGCTGCCCGTGACCCGCGGGATCATGGAGCGCGAGAGGGATCTGGACTCCGCTTCGGCGGGGGTTCGAGGGATGAAACGCGGAGATCCGGAGCCGGAGGGCGCCGTGACTGCGGGGGATTTGGTCGGGGCTGAATGCAAACGAGCGCGAATGGACGGCACCGAGGAGACTGGGCAGGTAAGCGTTAATATCACGTTACGTAGGCTATATATATGAAATGACGGTGATTCTCGCACGTTGTCTTTGTTGAACGTTACAATCATAAGAGCTCATGTCATATTGACCCCACGAAGGGCTTTTATATGATGTTGAGAACTCTGATCAATCATCTGAATGTTGGGGGTACAGTGGTTACCAGAGAGGGCTTTTCTGGCTGCTGCCCCAGAGCCGTTCTGCAGTAAATGGTCCTCAGTCTGAATCATGGAAGAGTTGCAGTGGCCTGCATCCATCTCTCCATACTGCGGTACTTTTCCATCCTCCAGCAGATTTACTCCGTTATACAGATGTGATCTCATCTCTCATATCAGCACTTTCATCCATCCATCAATTATCTCTCTCTCTCTCTCTCTCTCTCTCTGTGCACTCTAATTGCTCATTTTCACTGGTTAATGGCTCATGGGTTCTCCATGCTGCACCATGACGGGTTTGAGACTAAACAGGTGTGTGTGTACCCTATGTATAGCCCTAAAAGGGTATTGATCCTGTTTGTGGAAAGCATCTGGAAATGTGCCTGTAGCAGAGAGACAGAAATAGGGGGGTAAAATGACAGAGACGCTCATATAAAGAGTGAAAGAACTATGGGACGCTTTAGTGGAGGGAAATGTCTGGAAAACGAGTAGAAGTGTAATCTCTATATGCTCATTTTGAATCTGTATCACAAATGGTTGTAAAAGGAAAGGAATCATTGATGGTTTGACCGGCGGATGTCAGCATCAGCGGAGGATTTGCTGTATCACTGACAGTAAAGAGGCTTTTGTTGTGTTAAAGAGATCTGCACTGCTTTAGAGTGGCATTAGTCTCTGATCTCACATTTATCCTAATGCAGGGTTGGGGGGGCTGAAGCACACACGCTCTGTTCAGAGAGCTTCAGATAAGCCTTAGCGTGTTTACAGCATGTTGCGCAGTACAAACAGTGTTTTATTAAGTAGATGATCAGATTTGGGTTTTCGTTTGTGTAGTGTTTGGTTTTGTTGTCATACATTTAGTTTTGACACTTCATGATGGCAGAGGCCATTTTATCATGACTCCGATTTGCCCTACTTACCCCTCGCCTCTAATAATTACCCTTATGTGATTGCGCACATATGTTTCCAAGACAGCTTTGAACTTTGACCTCATGAATGGGGCAATAAAACCGGGGTGTGGTGGTGATGGTTATTGCGACAGATTTCAGAAGTTTATTTTGAACTGTGGTCTGATGGTCCTGTGTAGAATCAGACTGGAAGAGATGAAGTCGGTTTGTCGACTGTGGAGGTTTTGGCTCATTCACAGAGATGTCTGTGTCTTCAAAACCATTGTTCTTCACATGATTTGTCTTCATCAGAGCGGTTTTTAAAATCACTTCTAGAATGTTCTGTGGAGATGTGATTCTGGATCTTTGTTCATAATTCATGCTGCTGTGGAGAATGTGAGGGGTTGCTGGTAAAATCCTCCACACACACGGGAAACATTAAACTCCAGACTTGTTATGAGAAACACTCGTGTCCTCTTTCTTCTGAGCTCCTCCCTCTCTTCATACAGACCATATGTTCACTCATTTCTCTCTTCTACTGTTCTCCTGCAACACATACAGGTCAGTAAGTTTGAAGGAGACTCTTAAAGTTCTTGCACTGATCTTCTGCTCAGTAAAGTGTGTGTTGGCAGGAAGCAGTGCTTCAATCCTTCAGGAAATGGGGCACATGACTGTGGTTCTCTATGAGTCATTGTCTCTCTCTCTCTCTCTCTCTCTCTCTCTCTCTCTCTCTCTGGTCTGATTCAAACACATGGACTCCAGATGTTTCTTGCTTCATTCTCTGGACAGACAATTATTCAGATCTTAACTGAACCTTAAATAAAAAAACTATGAAATTATGAAACCAGAGTTATGTTGCATTTTTTCTCGTAATTTAAAGAATCATAATTATTTCTAATTTGTTTAGTTGTACCTTATTTATAGAAGTTACTTAATTTTAATGTAATTGTAGTTTATGTTTTCATTACTGCTTTTATTGGGGGAAATGTGCATTGCAGTTAAATAAGTGAAATTTACACATTTCAAACAAGACATGTTTTTAAGGTCTGTATACTCTCTGTCTCTCTCTCTCACACTGGAGTCATAGTGTGTGCAGTTCTAAATGTTCCCTCAGTGGACTGTATGAGGGACATTAGTTCCAGCTGAGAGCTGCTCATTGAGGGTGTTTTATCAAGACAAAGATGAAAAAAGACGAAAATGAAAAATAGGCATTACCCACAATTCCCTGCACCTTTAACGGCGGTGTGAATATGTGTTCCAATCAGAACGTCTTATTTACATAAAATATTAACTACAGCAGATCTTTTGGACTGTAATATACAACTGTTAAACTTTAATCCCTGCTGTCAAACCTCTTCATCCCCTCTCGCTCTCGGCTGTTTGTCCCTCATGTTTTCATTATCCTCTTGTTTTAATGTCTGAACAATAGATGGGTCTGAAGCCCGGCGGAGCGGTGAGGCGCGTGTAATCTGATTATATACCACTGTAGACCAATTAAACATGGAGGCCAATTAAAGTTTGTGTGACACGCTGCAGCGGCCGTGTAAGATGCTGCAGAGACACTTCTGTGTCTCCATACCTGACTGAATGACGCTCTGTTCCAGAACACAGTATCTCAGAATGCACTGTGACAAACTCTGTGGATGAAAATAAATCCAATTTGGAGTTTGGTGTATATTTATGAAATTAGCAAAGCTAAATTATGAGACCATTGTCCTGTAGACTAATCCTCTCCAAGCATGCTACGCAAGTCCTAGTCCGCGGTCTTGTTCTGTCCAGACTGGACTATTGCAATGCGTTCCTGGCTGGACTTCCAGCTTGCACAACCAAACCTCTACAGATGATCCAGAATGCAGCGGCAAGAGTGGTCTTCAATCAACCCAAGAGAGCACACGTCGCTCTCTTTAGTCGCTCGCATCAAATTCAAGACTCTGCTCTTGGCCTGCAAGACTACCACTGGTTTCGGCACCCCCTTATCTTCCCTCACTAATGCAGACTTATGTACCCCGTCAGATCCCTATGCTCGGCAAACCAACGACGTCTTGTAGTGCCATCCCTCCTCACGCACCTTATCTAGATCTGTTCCATGTCTGTGGAATGATCTGCCGACTACTACGAGATCAGCAGATTCTATAGCCATCTTTAAGAATCGTCTGAAAACATATCTCTTCCGTCAGCACCTGACCGATCAGTTCTGAGGCTTTTTTCTACTTCCTTAGCTTTCTATACTGTGCTGGGCATTATGAGACCAGTTTTAATGCCCTTGTGCTTTTTGTTGTTCCAATAGCTTCTATTGTTTTTCTCAGCGTCTGCTAAATGTAAGTGCATTCTTTACCACAGTTTCCTTTAGTTTGCTCGCTGGCAACTTACAGATATGAATATAAATTGGTTGATGGTCAATTATAATGTGTGAGAGTCACTCATGGTCACGTGATCGGTGTTTACAAACACACTCGCTGTAAGTGGTGGAAATGTCAAGGTTCAGTAGCTGTTCAATTAAAGAAAGGTCAATACTTTATCAGTCACACTCACATGCCCTCATATATTTTCACCTTTTTGTCTAAAGTGTTTTTCCAGCCAGTGTTGCCAGGTCCAAGAAATATTTCCATCCCAATGACCTCTAAAAACCTGCCCAAAAGTAAAGGAAACTAGAACAATTTTTTCCGGTTGTCAAATCAAAATTTAGAACTGCCAAAAAACGTTTTCTATTGCTGTATTTATTTATGTAAATGATTTTCTAAGTATTGTATAATTGTTTTTGTTCTGTTGAACCCCAAATATGTTTTGGGGGATTTGGCAAAGCAAACCGGTATGGGGCACCGTTGACTACTATTAAATCTTTTTTCTTCTATGGTAATCAATGACGCCCCAGAATTTTCCAACACCTGTGAACAAAATAATTTCAAGTGCACCTGAGATTTAATGTGCTTTTTTCTTTTAACATTTAAACTATCTAAAGTATTTTACAGCAGCATCCAGTTATTTGACACATTTATGAAGTATCTGTTGAAAATACTACATTGATTTCAATGGATACAGCTGTCCTGATATGTCTTCATGTATTGATGGCACTGACTGAAAAGAAAGAATTGAGCTAAAGACAGACGGCTGTTTATTTTGATGTTTCAGATTAGCATCGAGTATTACAGCAGCAGATTGTATTTGTGTTGGGATGGTTCACGTAGTGTAGTTAATCTCACTCTTGATCTTTTTCTCTGTGTAATCTCTCTATCCATCTCTTTATCCCTTTATCACCAGCCGCTTACCTTTGACCTTCACATCTGCCCTGTTTTCCCTCGCTCCCCTTGATCTGATTACTGACATTATATTATATTGATTTTATTGGTTTAGTATTTCTCAAATACTGAGAGCGTGAATTCCAGAGGCACTTTGCCATGACGTGTTGTATGCGCGTGTAGTGACTTGTGTCGGGTTTGATGTCTTTGCTTTCTAATCTGTTAACATGCTGACTGAAAACAAATGTGTTTTTGGCCAGTAGTAGCTACAGTTTATATTGTTTAATGTGTGTTCATTGGTTGTATACTATTGGTTTGGTACTATTTTATTTATTTGCCAAAGATTTAAATGTGAAGTTTATGTAATAATGTTTTATGTAACGTAATGTGTAGATTTGCATAAATCATGGATGAGGCCCAGACGAGCTCATTTGTTCACTAAAAGTATTTTATCCCACAAACGTTTGATGCAACGATGCAACAAAAATCCTCCCGTCACGTTTATTGCTATAAATGATGTCACATGTAAGTAAAGACTGTGATATGCTGGTCTGTCAGATTCATCAGAGAGAGAGAGAGAGAGAGAGAGAGAGAGAGAGAGAGGGGGGAGGGAGGCAAGAGAGAGTCAGCCTGCAGGAGGACACAAGACATGAAAGTGCAGGATCTTAACCAGAGAGAGAGAGAGAGAGAGAGAGAGAGAGAGAGAGAGAGAGAGAGAGAGAGATCTGGGATGTGTCAGTCACACAGTCAGAGAGACACGTGTATGAGTCAGTGTAGTGTTGTCTAGTTGTGTGTGGAAGAGGATGATGGGATTGTTTTATCCTCACTTGCTGTCGGTAAGTGTTTCTTTGCTTTAAATGTTTTGTGTTATTCGCTGATGTTTGTGTAACACGCACTCGCCGTTTCATTCACCAGTTCTGTCTGTCCTGTAAGATTGTGTTTGTTTGTTTGTTAGAATAGACTTTCTGCAGCTACACATGAGACGTTCTCTTCAAACATCATTTAGTGTGTGTTTGTAACGGGCAGATCTGAATGACACTGACCGAGGTGCAGAAGTCTGGTGTGTTTCTCCAGCTGTCTCTTGAGTGAACGAGCCAGGTGTCTGACAACACAGCTTTAGTATTAACATGCAGACGCAGTGATATAAATCAGTCTTTTATTGTTGCTCTCTGTCCCGCTCATACCCTGGAATCTCTCTCTCTCTCTCTTTACTGATTTGACCCGTCTATCGCTCGCCCTCCCCCTCTCCTGTCGTTTCCCGAGGGTCCGAGCAGCTGTTATCTCAATGTTTTCCTTTAAAAGCAGGAATTGGTTGGTTGGGGGCAGGGAATGGAAATTGATTTTTAAAGGTGACAGACGGAATCTTTGGAAAAATTTAGCTATAGCTACTAAAAAGGGAGGTGTGTGTGTGTGTGTCGGATGTAAGCATGTATCCGTTTCTTTGTTTGTCTAGATTTGAGGGACAGATGTCTTTGACTACCGTAGTGACATGTAATGACGACCAACTGCTCCTCACTAAATTGAGACTCATAAATCGGTTGAATCATATTTGATTTTTAATCTGATGAAATTAAGAGGATTGATAATATCATTAGCCTGACACTGTGTAGTATCCAGTGTGGACGAAATGTCATCTCCGGTGTAGACACGGTGTAATATAAAAACACTAGTTAACGGAATTTCCTGACTAATATGGTTTCTCAACAAGGGTCGCATACGTTTGTGTGTGTGTGTGTGTGTGTGTACGGGTTAAAAATTTGTGATTATGTCCTAACGATAGTCAATGTCAAAAACAGAGTGAACAATTTTAAATCATACTGTTAGTAAACAAGGTGCATAAATCTCAGTGTCCACAGGTTTGTTGTGTGTGTGTGTGTGTGTGTGTGAGCAGGACTACAGACTAACTATTTTTACTGAGAGCACTGTAGCCCCTGACTGAAATGTTTAGGAGCGCAAGCAAAACATTGAGGGGTACACCTTAAATCAGTCTGCAATGCAATTATTCAATTATTTTCCACAAAATAACGATTACTATACTGACAAATAAGTTACTTGATGACTGCAGATTTGGTTCTGCTTATTTAAAGAGGCGGAGTCTACGGAGAAGCTTTGTTATTGATTGGTGTAAAATAGAGAGACGGTAATCTGAATTAATTTGAAACAACAGAAATTGTGTTTATCAAAAGAATACATTTAATTGATAAGTGTTACCCATTAAAGCAAACTGAAAGATCTCGCGTTAGAAACGGTGACGTGAGTGACCCGCACAGTGGACCATCACACACAGCTGCACTGGTGGCGGGTCGCGTTCTACTCGACTTTCCACATAAAATATTTAGAATTTTTTTCTAGTTGTTTTGCAGGTCGCACATGCGCGAGTACTTGTAAAAAATGCTTACGCTGTCTCGAAAACTGCTCGCAGAATGCAACCTTTTAGTCGCAGTCTGGAGCCCTGGTGTGTGCGTGCTGCAGTTTATTCGAAACACAGAAAGTCAAACTCTATACATGTTAATACATAATGAGAAACTGCAGTTGTATTTATTAGCAGTTCTTGAGAGAAGTTCAGGTATTTGAACCCCACCCAGCATTTGGCCTGGAGGGTGGGAGAGACGTTTCATTTACCTGCCACCATTACACACACAGTTGCTTTATGAAGTGAAATCTATATGATTCTATAATAAAAATCACACGTCTCATCTGTAGAAATCTAAGGCACAGCTAACATATGTATTTCTGCTGTGTATTTACTGTTCTCAATATACACTTTTATACCCAGAATGCAACAGTTTACAGATACTACTCTTTACAACAATGCATTGTGCTCCATGCGTATCCATAACTGTAATGAATGAAATAACATCTGCTTTGATTTATATCCTGTTGAATCGTTTTGTAAAAATAAGCCCTGATAATAATCAATGACAATAAAATATCACAATATGTGAAATGATGCCTTACTTGAAATTAACTACATGTCTGGAATTTTTCAGAAATATTATTTTGGAATAATGCCATGTGTTTGACATGCTATTAAAAAGTAGCACTCGCAGTACATTACACAGTACTCTTGTTAAACTTCATTCTGAGCACAGCCTGTGTCTCTATTTACCTGAAATATCATCTCTCTATTTCTCTTTGTTGACTGTAGAATATAGTATGGCTTATCTGACACACACGCTTTTAAACACAAATTCTCTATGAATGTAATGCTCATGGCAAACATGATTGTGATCTGTATTTGCCCTAGAACAGCTAACATCATTCTTCATTAGAAAACATGAAGACATCTGATCACACGCACAACAAAAGGGTGGTTTGGTCACCTATTACATTACTGAATGATTCCTGATGTCAACATCCAGGAAAAAGCTCTTATTCTGCATTCATTTCATTTCATTTTTTTTTTAAATTCTCTTTCTTGTGTTGGTTTGTACTTTTGTGAGAGTTCAGGGGTGATGCTGCGGCCATTGAGAGATCAACATGTGGGACAATTTTCAATCTGCACGTACAGATCATAACTATCATCATGGGCGTATTTTCATAAATATCGTGTTCACAATAGTGTGTTGTGTAAAGAAGCCGTCATTTACCCAAACGAGATGAACGAGTTTCCTGACCGTAGCCCATGTGCTGAGGGCGGAGTGTGACGGATAAACATTCACACTCAAACACAACCATTTGTGGTTGTTTCAGAGGTTTTATTTGTTTCCAGATTTGAATTTATGACCTTTGGACCACACAGACCACTGCATGCTGATTGGTCTGTGAGCGATGAACGATTGCGGTGTTCAGAGAGAGAGCGAGCGAGCAGTGTGATCCAATCAGCTGACAGCTCAGTGACATCAAGGTTGGGCGAGGGGTCCTGTGCATGTTTTATGAAACGTTCTGTCGATCTCATTTCCTGCACATCTTGTGTGACGTGTGAATGTCACATTAAGCGACAAAAATGTAATTAGTTTATGCTAAATTAAGTTAAATTAATAGTTTTACAATGTATGTATATTGCCTCAGTCACGGCTCTGAATGTTCAGTGGTCTGTATGAGGTGCAGTGTTGAGAGCTGCTGATGGTTAGAGTTGTGAGTTACTGTAATGTCACGGCTGCATCGATGACAGCCGGACGCCAGCTGACCCGTAACTAAAGCAGTCAGTGTTCAGAAGCTCTCGCTCCGCTGAACACGTCCACACACACAGACGCGTGTTTATGAGGAGCTGAAGAAACTCTTTCCTCATCACGACAGAATGTGATCATTTTTAAATGTCACAATTGAATTCATCTGAATACTAATAATAATGGCATTAAATATTACATCAGAATAACAATACAATCAAGCATCACCTAATAACTGTGAAGCTTGCGCTGTACAGATAGATTAACATGTATGCATTTGGCAGACGCTTTTATCCAAAACAACTTAAAGTGCATGATACTATACATTTGTTTTTAAGTATGTGCAATCCCTGGGATCGAAACCATGACCTTGGCGTTGCTAGCACCTGCTCTACCACTGAGCCACAGGAAAACTGTGATTACACACGGCTAAACTTAAACTGCCCAGCACGTGCGGTATAAAGACGAGTCTCTGCGCTCCTGATGCCTAGATGTGCCTCACATTATAACGCCTCGGGGTGATGTCATCGTCCATCGCAATGTTTCAATGTAGACATCGTCCAATGGCAAATTGGTTTGAATAACCAACCCTCATAAACAGATGACTAATAACTTATTGTTAGATTGTTAAATTGTGCAGAGCTTTCTGTGTATGGTTCTGGAGAAGATCTCGGAGCTATAAATACAACGAGTCTCTTCCCCACTCGTCCATCTCTCTCTCCGTTCTCACTACGCTGCCATGTAGGGAAGAGATGTTGGATGCTGGAAGCAGGAATGCACCGTACCATCAGCCCCTTCACCAGACACACAAGCACTGAATTGTGTGTGTGTGTTTGTGTATCTGTGCAGTGACTCCTTTCCTTATAAATTCTCAAGAGTTTAATGTAAAGATTTTTGGTTACACTTTACAATAAGGTTGTTAGCATTTTTTTTAATTAAGTTTATTCAACATTTTGCTTTGGGAGGAGCGAGGTCATGGAGAGAAGTCGTCTGTATGTTGTCCCTCGCCCTGTGCATTATAGCTCTTGCAACCCTTTGCCTCACTCTCGGCCTATTAAGGAGGAGGGATGACTCGCTCAGAGCCCCTCCCCTCAGATAACATGCTTGTCATTTTTGTGAATGCTACTTAATGTCAATACTATTAAAGTGATACTTCATCCAAAAAGGAAAATGCTTTCATCATTAACTCACCTTTTGAGTTGTTCCAAATGTGTATACATGTCTTTGTTCTGATGAACACGGAGAACAGGTCTCAGTCTCAGCAGACTCCCACAGTAGGAAAATTACTTCTTTTGTTCTGTTGATCACAAAATACATTTTGAAGAATGTTGGACAGCAAAAAGTTCTTGGGCTCTTTTGATTACCATTGTATATTTTCCTTCTACGGGAGTCAACATGTTGAGCATTCTTCAAAATCTCATCTCCGTGTTCATCACAACAAAGACATTTATACACATTTGGAACAACTGAAAGGAAAGCTAATGATTACAGAATTTACATCTTAGGGTGAACTATCACTTTAACTGATGTTAACAGTTACATCTTTTAAAATACATTAGCTGATGTTCAAACTACCATAAAATGAGAGTTCTAAATGCTTTAATACTAGTTTATGTTAGCCAAGGCATTAGGTATTGCTAACAAATACAACCGTTTTAATAGTGACTGGTGTTAATGTCAACTGTGTGTGTTGTCGGCTGTGTAGTTTGTACAGAGTCCTCAACACTAAATTATTTATGAGCCGCTCTTGAATATTTAAACAGCTGCCTGAACCCTCTCGTCACCAAAGAGAGAAATACGATATCTTTAATGCAAGAAATCCTCTCACAAATGACAATGGAGACGTTAGTTGAGCTGTCTGTCTGTGTGACTCCATTCCAGTTCATTTCACGTCTGCTCGTGTGTCTCCTGGTGTTTGGAGTTGTTTTTCTTTCCTGCGCCTGCTCACTCGCTTTTATTTTGTGGATCCTGGCCAGACAGTCAATTAACTCTCTCTCTCTGTCTCACACACACTCTCAGGGGTCACAAGACACGATGGTGGCTCAGGAGGGTCTTGTTCCGCCATTCTCCACCTTCCCTCCACCCCCTCCACCTCCCCCCCAGAATGGCCTTGCGCTGGATTTTGGGGGAGTCGGCAGTTACCCTGCAGGGGGGCAGGGGCAAACGGAGCTGCCAGCAGGAGTCAGCACCCCCTCCTCTAACCCGAGCAATCCCCAAGTAAGTGCTAACACCCCCCCCCCCATATTGAGCATATGGTGACTCCTGATCACTGAAGCCATTAGGAGGACCTTAGAGAACACATGGGTGTCAAATGACTTCCTGTTGGTCCAACATTTGTGTCAAAGCTCCCGATGACACCTCATAACTGCAGTTTCATGCATAGATTGTCATTATGTCTGTACTTTGTGAAACAAGTAAGGTCCAACGAAGACTCTTTGTTTGTCTTTCAGCTGTCAGACGGGTCGCCTCAGACAGAGACTCAATGTGTTCCTATCGGCGGTTCAGGCAGCAGTGACGAATCCTCAGAGGCCAAAGGCACCCCAAAACGCCTCCACGTTTCTAACATCCCCTTCCGCTTTAGAGACCCGGACCTGCGGCAGATGTTTGGGGTACTGGATGCTTGTAGGAGTCAGGCTTTAATGATCATACAATAAAACAGTGACATAACTGTCATGCGAATAAGAGCCAATTCTGCCCCCTGGTGATCAATGTTGTAATTGATGCACTCTCACTTTCCATTACATCGAATGGAAACAGCTGTGTGTTGGCTTAGAGTACATGTTGGTTTCACATTTTATGTGTTTTTATTATGTTTCTATTTTTTTATAGCAATTTGGAAAGATTCTGGATGTTGAGATCATTTTCAATGAGAGAGGCTCAAAGGTAAGAAACCTAAATCAAGCTCGTTTCAGTTGGATTTCTCATGTTTCTTGTGTGAGGCACAGGCGAAATGTCCTGATCTTTTCATACAGTGACACTACTTTACACTGATGAGCCAAAACATTATGACCAGTCACCAGTGAGGTGAATATTATTGATCATCTTCTAATAAAGCCCAAATCTTAAAATCTTGTTAAGGTAAGGCGACTGGGTCAGAATATCTCTGAACCATCAAAGATTTTAAGTTGCTCCCGGTCAGAATTGTTCAGAATTTACCAACAGCGGTCTAGGGAGGTGCTAACAGCAACCTGGCAACAGACTGCTGGAGACATTCAAGGCTTGTTAATGACAGAGGGCAATGAAGGCTATCCTGTGTGATCCAAGTCAACAAAAGGTTTACTGTGGCGCAGTTCACACCATTTTAATGATGGTTATTGGCGAACTGTGTCACACCATATATCCGGCCAATGATGATGACCCATGTCCACAGTGGAAAGCTTCAAAGGACACACAAGCATTGGAACTGGACCTTGTAGCAGGGGAAGAGAGTCACCTGGGCAGACATGTGCCATGAACAGTGATGGCACCAGGATGCACTGTAGGGTGATGACCAGACAGTGAAGGAAGTGAAAGCCTGGCTCTGGCCAATCATTGGACACACGCTACCTACCTACATTTTGGCATTTGGCAAACGCTTTTATCCAAAGTGACTCGAATTGCATTATCCTATACATTTATACTTAGGTATCTGCAATCCCCGGGATCGAACCCACAACCTTGAGTTGTTAAAGCAATGCTCTTACCACTGACATACAGGAAAGCTACCTAAGATTGTTGCAGACCAGGTACACCGTTCATGACCGTTGTGTTTTCTGATGACACAGGCCTCTTTCAGTATGATAACTGCCCACTGCACACATTGTTCATGAAAGGCTTGAGCAAAATGATGGGGTGTTTAGGATATTTCCCTGGCCTCTTAATATCACAGATCTCAAACAACTGAACATCTTTGGGGTGAGCTGGAACAACAAGTTAAATCAGTGGTGGCTCCACCTTGCAACCTGAAGGATCTGGTTTTAATGTCTTCAGGGGTATTGTAGAGTCCATGCCTCAGCGGGCGGTGCATTTAAGAGAGGTTAGGGTTGTTGTGTTTTGGCTCATCAGTCTACATTTTCAAGAAAATAACCACAGAAGTGTTGAAACATGGAGGATAGAAAAAGCGTGCACTGTATTCAAAAAGTTCTATGATTGCTTTGGATGTTAAACAGAGCCGTAAGTTGTTATTGACTAAACTTTCTACACTAGAGCTCTTCAATTTCAAATTTGTGCTCATAACATTCAAGGGTGTGCCGTGTCCCGTGACCGATCTGGAAAGCATTACAAAAAAGATTTAAGATCCTCAGAAAGGGGGAATATGTCTGTAGTGAATAAACTTGTCTGTCTGTTCTTAGGTTATAGTGAAGCTTCAGGCTTGACTATGAAGCGCTGTAAATGCTTTTCTGTTGCAGAGCGATTGAGTGTAATCTGAATGTCATTCGGACTCTCTGTCTCTCCGCTTTTTGTTTCAGGGTTTTGGGTTTGTGACGTTCGAGTCCAGCGCAGATGCCGAGAAAGCCAGAGAGAGACTTCACGGAACCATCGTAGAAGGACGAAAGGTCGAGGTGTGTCTTTCTCTCTTTCTGATGAACATGTACACTTCTCTGATCACACGTGCCCTCTTACTGCTTAAGAGTAGTGTGTGTTTGTGCTACGCAATGCATGGTGGCATCTTGACTGCAGTCCACTGTAGTTCCTTTGACTTTCTCGCCTGTTCTGTGATTGGTTGTCGTCTGGCTGAGTGTTGGTTAATAACAGCATGCGTTTTTCCACATTTAAGTTCAACGATCAGTTTTGTACTGAGCATGCTTACAGTATATGCGTTAGCCAATCGCGTGCTGCATTGGATGCCGTCTCTGTTCTTCCTGGTTTGAATGGCTTTTTTGTTCATAAACATTTGCTTGGAATCTCATGATACACAAGGACTGTTAGGTGATTCTGAATGCTTTCACAACTGTGGTGTTATGCCTTTTATGGCATTCGTGTGCATAATGGCTTTGTTTTTAGTGCTTTTGTAGATTTGTATTGTCAGACTGGGATATCAGAAGAAGTTTGTTGCTTGCTGTAAGTGTGTGTGTGTGTGTGTGTGTGTGTTTGCGTCCGTGTGTATGCGATCGACTGCTGCATGTGTTTCCCCGCGTGAGTCAGGCGTGTTTGGCGATCTGGTTTTTGGGTGTTTCGAATATTTCTTGAGCTCCTCTGGGTTTTTCACCCTCCTGCATGATATCTGGGATGGCTGCCTGTGTTTGTCTCTCATAGACTGGGGTAATTAACTTTCTTCTGTGGATGTTTTTGCCAGTTTAGACTGTATTCCAGCATTAAGTCATTTTATTTGTAAATTCATCTGGGTTGTCTCAGATCTTATGGTAATCATAGTGGACAGATCAGGGGTGTCAATAATGTTTATGCTGCTCCATTTCATTTGCCAGAGATGTTTTATGTAGATGTTGTATATATGCTACTTGAATTATTGATTACGATTGGTCAGTCACGTTAAGAGTTAATTCCTTGATCACAACTGCAAAAAAGCAGTGCTGGTACAGGTTAATACTTAAGACATAATTAGATTGAATTTATTTCTAATTATTAAACAAACAAGATTACGTTTTCAACAGACTAAACCAAATTACATGTTCGTCTTATTTAAAAAAAGTATTTTTTGCCTGAAAGATTATACGAAATGTTATTTTTTTAAACTCGTGTTTTTAGCTTCAAGTAAGCTAATAAAACATTTCAGATCAAATTCATAGCGGAATAATGTACATCCACCCTGTTGGGGTTTTACAACCGACTGGATGTACACAATCCCTTAGAAATGAAATTTCAACTTCATCTGTTCAGATGTTAAAATTTTTCTGATATCTTTTCTGTTTTTGTTTTTTGTCACCCACAGATTTAAGAATTCATCTGTCTGTCTAGTAGTTGCTGAATGTTTTGAGTATATAAAATGTAAAACCAATGTACAAATATTTTCTTTAGACCACAGTCTGTCTTTGACACCCCTGGTGTTTGATGCATGATGCCTGTTGCTCTTTAGCTCCCTCTGGTGTCTATGGCTGTTGCATGGGATAAGAGACGCCATAGCAGCAGATCTTCATTTGGGTTTGCATGAGTCTGATAGTGATTTTAATCTGTCAGATTCATTCAAAAGCAGGACGTGGGTTTGATCTGAGCAGCAATAGCACTTTCATTTAGGATCATTTCGATTTCTTTGTTTGCTTTGAATGCGTTGTGTTTACTGAGTCTTCTTTCATTTGAATAATAGAATCTGAATTGATCATGATGTTATGTTGTATGTAATAACACCCAAATGTGTTTGTTAGTGTATGTGGAGAGGAGATTTGTGGAGAGAGCGATACACAATCAAACTCTTCACTCATCTCTCTCTCTCGCTCGCTCTCTCTCTCTCTCTCTCCAGCACTGCACTCTCTGTTTCCTGTCTGTTCCATCATTTCCTGTCCATGTGTCTGTTTTTTGCCTCTGACGACACTCCCTCAAATGATGTCAATTGTTTGGCATGTCACTAACCGCTCATTCCTGTAAAACTTTGGCTCATAGTTGCAGCTTTGACTTGGACTTGTCCGAGTGTTTGAGTTTCTCTAACCATTCGTCCCTTTTCTCCTCCTCCTCCTCCTCCTCTGTAAAACAGACGAATGCGGCCGCTGGCTCTTTAGCACACCTACAGACAGATTTGATCACCTGAAGATTTGTCTTGTTTTCTTTCAACCAGTGTGAATGTCAGAATTTCCCATTTTATTTTCCATGTAATCTGTCACCGTACTATGGTTTTCTAATATCCTCTGCTCTCTATCTATCTCCCTCTCTCTCTCCCTCTTTCTCTCTCTCTCCCTCTTTCTCTCTCTCTCTCTCTCTCTCTCTCTCTCTCTCTCTCTCTCTCTCTCCTAGTTGTTCACACATTCTTTTACATTGTTTTGTTTGTTCTTTTGTTGTTGTTCATTTTCTCTTTTCCTTTCTGTTCCCTTGACGATTTCTATGTGTTGTTATCGTTGTCAGTCTCCACGGTAACTGCTCGCGTGTCGTCACGCCGTTTCCCGGCTCATGGTAAGTTTGTGTATGTACGGCTTCATTCCTGATCAATCCCACAAACCCCTGAGTGCTAAACTCCAGCCCCCTCAAGCTTTACAAACTGTGGTCTTTCGCTCTTTTGCACTGATTAGCGTGAGGGATCTGAGATGCATTAAAGCCCTTTGGGAGACGACGGCAACCCTCGTCCTCTTTAAGAAGTTCAGCCAAGCGGCAACTGTATGCGGCAATCTTAACGGCATCTCTTCCCCGAGGTCTGTCCCCATACATTATGCAACTGAGGCATGGAAAACCAAATGAAATCACCATTTTCAGTCTCATGTCTGTATTAGTCGCTAAGGACCACAGAGTACTGACAGAAATGACATTCCCTCCCTGGCGCTCACCATTTCTCCTCCATTCTTCATTTCTCTCATGATCATTAACACTTCTCACAGCACTGACACAGCTGATGAGACTGTCACACTAACCCCCCTTCATTTCTCATACAGCCATCCATTCATCTATCCCGTGGGTCCAATGAGCTCTCATTAGGGATGGGCGGTATGACCGGTCTCTTATAATCCTTCATTGTGATAACAACAAAATAACAATTATTGGTAAATGCTCTCTTGTTTGTAAGTCATAAAGTGTAAATGTGATGTCACTGTAGTTATTTTTCATGCAAAACCATCAGTCAGTTTATGTCCTAATGTCTATCACGAATAACCAAAGGGAAGAGTTTATTACTCTTGATATTTCTAACATCAATCAATACGCATTAGCTTTGTATTTATGTGATTGGTTGAAACACCGTCTGACGACCTTAAAGAATTTAGTTCAAATCTGAGTTACACACTTACAGCACACCGTCATGTCATGCCGCCCCACCCTAAGTGCCGTCATTTGTGATTGAATTGCTTTTTCATGCAGTTCAGACTATGATACTTTATCTGCTGACTATTCCACAGCCTGCGAGCCAAAAACGCCCCTAAACGTGCATACACATCGAAATTGTTTCTCAGACGATATTTCTGCCCTTATATTCATGTGAGGATGATCAACTCCAGCTTGTTATTGGTCTTTGGTTTTGGACCGTGTGTGTGTGTGTGTGAGACGGTGTTTTGCATTATTGGTCTTCAGTGTGTGAGCGAAGCGTGTCGATGCCTGCTGGTGTTTTTCAGGCTTCATGAGTTCATTTATTGTGACATGTAGCATATGCATCTCTCCCTCTCTCTCTCTCTCTCTCTCTCTCTCTCTCTCTCTCTCTCTCTCTCTCTCTCTCTCTCTCTCTCACCCATAAACTCAGTCACTCCTCACAAGGTCTGACAACAACCAATCACAGGCTTCCTTTCATTTGACGCACTTTGGTGTACTTGTTCATAACAAACTGGATGGCTTTTTGAGTTTGACGTTTCTGATTGGGTGAATTGTTCTTAGTCTTTTTCTCTCTCTCTTTTTATCTTCTTGTTTTTGTGGTTCCATTGAATGTGTCGACTGGCTCTGTTTTCCTTTCCTGCATCCCTCTCTTTCTGAACATCCCCGTTCTTTCTTATGATGACTTTTTCTTTTTACGAGGGGGCGGGATTAGGCTGCAGAGTATTTGGATTGGTCCATAGGCTGCATCTGATGCTTGCTGATTGGCTGATATGCTAATTTCTGGTTAATTAACTGTAATTGGCTGAATGTGACTCTTGCTCAAAGCTGTGCACAGTGTATTGATTTGGTCGTGTGTGATCTGTTTCTCTCTCTCTCTCTCTCTCTCTCTCTCTCTCTCTCTCTCTCTCTCTCTCTCTCTTCTCTTTCATTTTAGCAATGGAATGCCCTGTTTTCATTTTGCTTTACACATTGATTTATGGATTTTGTGTTGAATGTTTGAAAAATATTGGAAGTTTAACTGATGCATGAAGCAATATAAGGGAATATCAATGAGTCCACAATTTCTTCTGTACCTGTGAATATTTCCTTTTGTATAATGCGTTGATTATAGATATGAGTGTTAAACTCAAATTCATGTTAATATCGTAACGCTCGGCAGTCTTCATTTAGTCCCGTTTGCAGAATTACTGAAGTCTCTTGGATTATATCAATGGCTCTAGATTAAATGTTACAGCTCTTGGAATGTTTTGTTGCTAATCTGATTTTTGCTCTGTCTGTGATTAAACAGGTGAATAACGCTACAGCTCGAGTGATGACTAATAAGAAGTTGGTTAGTCCATATGCTAATGGCGAAGGTCTCAGCACACTGCCTTACGGTAAAAAAAAGTCTTCCAGACTGCAGCATTGCCTTTTGTTTTGCCCTTCCATTGCAGCGATGCATTCATTCTCTATTCTTATTTGGGTTTAGCTGGGTGGAAATTGAGTCCCATGGTGGGCGCTATGTACGGACCAGAGCTCTACGCAGGTGAGGTTTTTAATGTTGTTCAATGCATGTTAATAACGAAGATCCACGACGTGACCCCACTTTCCTCTCTCTGTAGTTCCAGGATTTCCGTATCCCACCGCTGCAGCCGCAGCCGCTGCATCCACAGCCGCAACCTTCAGAGGGGCTCATCATCTACGGGGTCGCGGGCGGCCCGTGTACGGAGCGGTGCGAGCTGCCGTTCCTCAGCCTGCCATACCGACATATCCTGGGTAACGCACGCACAAACGTGCAGACTAAATTTTTCTCTAGTTTTCTGCATGTTGCATGACTATTTGCTGCTTCTGGTGTGCCGATCTGAATGAGAATGAGCACAGATAACTATGTAATCAGAACTACACAAATTACACACAAAAATGCCATTTTCTCCCAACGTTAACTATTTGATGATGTCATGGCTCAAACACACCTCACTGGTAAATGTGCAGATGATCGGGATTAAAGTGGCATTTTTTTACGTTTTATGACCGAGTGCACTGCATGTGTGTGAATTAATGTTTTCACTTTCTCTTTTTTGTGGTCTGTCTTCCCATCTCCTTTTTTCTTTCCTTCAACGGCCACATGGTGGCGCACTGTTGTTGATTTTATTCTGTTTCACTCCTCCATCTTTCTTTTTTCTGCGCTTTTGTTCTGTCATTTTGTTTCTCTTCTCTCAGTGTGGTGTACCAGGATGGGTTTTATGGAGCTGCAGAGCTGTATGTAAGTATGACACTTCCTGTCTCCTGTCTTCACTTCCTGTCTCTTTCCTTCTCTCTTTCCGAGTGCTTTACTGCGTGCAAACTGTAGCAGCACAGAGCCGTAGAACTTTAAATGTAGACTGTCGATGTTCATTTTGTTAACATGATAATGATCCAAGGACTTTTGTCAGCCCGGTCTAGTCAATTCAACGGCTCTGTGTGCGCAAGAGTGTTTGTTGTGTGAACTCAAGTGTCTCAGTGTGTGTGTGTGTGTGTGTGTCCAGGTTGACGATAGCTTTTTCTGTTTTCTCTGTAGAATAGTGTTTCAGGACACACTGGTTAGTGGCAGAATGCCTCAGGTAGGCTCTCAGACGGATAGTGTGCATCTCTACTTCTGATTAATACATTTGTTTGATATTGATCGTGTGAGATTGCTGTCTTTGTTTTCCTACTAACTCACAGTAATCTGGCAGGAGTGAGGGCATGGAAGGGGGAGCAAGAAATTTTCACAATTTCTCTTTTAATTTAAATTGGCAGGTTAAAATCTTACAGACGCTACTCTTAAACAATGTATGTGTGTCTGTATGTATGTATATACATATACACACACAAACCAAACAGGGGGGTGGTATGACCAAATCACTTGGGAGAAATTGCTTTTAAATTGTTAGTCGCTTAAACGTCATGGTTTCCGTCATTTTATGGCATGGACATGTAGTAGTATTCCATGTTATTTTTGCTAACATTTATTAAGAATACATAAAAAAATTATATATGATAAATATCTCGTTTCAAAAGCCCTAGAGTAACATTCTTTCATTTTTTCAGTTACTTCTTATAAATGCCATGCAGATAGATCTACTGTTGTGTAATCTTTATCTCTACCTGTCGATTCTTCTTTCAGTCATACCACCAGCCCTAAACCTTAGATTACATACGCTTGAGACTGTAAAAAACTGTCCTGCAGGTAGTTTTTGCTGTGCATTACCGCTATATTTATGATAGTTCCAAGGACTCTGGATGTTTTGGGTTTTGTCAGAGTGTATCTGATTCTGTCCCCTTCCCAGAGTCCCTGTCTCTATCTCTCTCTCTCTAAATATAGAAGTATATAAAATATATATATATCTTTCTATCTCTACAGCATGTTAACTCGGTCTGTGTTGGCATGCGTTCACACTTAATTCGTCTGTAGGTCTCGCTCTCCTTACCTCTTTTCTCACATTTTTCACTTTGTTTTTCTTTTTTTTCTGTTTACTTCGAAACTCGCCTGCTTCTCTTCCTTTGACCACTTTATCTCCAACTGTCTCTTTCTCTCTCTGTCTTCCTTTCCTGTCTTGCGTCCCTCAGCAGGAGTGTGAGGGATCATGGGAGAGTCTTCTGATTGGGCGTAGGGTTGAATGCTGAGGAGAGAATGGCAGAAATGGCTTGTCATTTAGTCAGTTTGGGGTGCATGCTGTCTGTGTGGTTGTGTGGATGTTCTCCTAATCTCACTGTCTGTCTGTGGCAACAGTAATCGATTTGATCACCCCTGGTTGCGTGTAGCCGTGCATTTGAGGGTGAAGATGACACTGACGCTAATGCACTCACAATCCCCATTTCTGCTTGTGTCTCCCTCTTTGACAAACAAAATAAAAAGCTACATTGACTCAATCATTAGAGGAACTACTCTTAGTTTGCCATTACTGTGCATTGTTTGCCACGGAGGAAGATTCACGGTGCGTAACAGGGTCTCAGAATGTGGTTTGTCTAAACATCAGTGGCAGATGCTTGTTGATTGACATTAGATTTGCTTTTCTCTGATGTTTTCAAGTCTCTTTTCCTGCAAACTCACCACTAAACTGCTTTATTATTGGTGTTGATTGAAATATGATTGCTCTGTTTCTCTGTAGAGCGGTTATACGGCATATCGCTACACACAGCCTACGGCAGTAGCGAGCCCAAGTGCGGCAGCGGCGGCAGCAGCAGCCGCCTATAGCGACAGGTTAGTGATTTAGACTTGACCTCTGATATCTTCTTGACTTAACATTTTTGGTTACGCAACTCGCCATTTACAGTAGTTGACTTGCGAGAGAAAAGGGACCCACATAACGTAATATTTTCTTGCTTTGCATTGTTGAATATTTCTTCATTGTCTAGCTACGGTCGCGTGTACGCAGCAGATCCGTATGCGGCTGCACTAGCATCTCCAGCGGCAGCAGCGGCAGCAGCGGCGTATGGAGTGGGAGCGATGGTAAGCCATGTCTTTTACGTTTTTGTCCAGACCTACAGAATCACTTGTATCTCAAATAAATCGTCTGCATATTTCTAATCACACGTTTTCTTTCACAGGCGACTATCTACAGAGGAGGATACAGCCGGTTTTCGCCGTATTAAATACATTTAATATACTTCCAGATTCTTTGTCTCCGATACTTCACCAACGGCTGCGGATCAAGAGGGAAAAATCTAATCACACTTTGTAAAACACGTCTGTTACAAACAAACTTTGAATAAGGAATGCAAGTATAAATCAACACGTCGAAGATCGTTGCTTTTTTTAAGGAAACGTCATAACGTCAAACACTACACAGTAACAGAGATATCTGACTGAAACTTGACTGACAAACTCGAATCATTTCTTCCTTTGGCTCTTCTCTCTGCACATATGCATGCAGTAACGGCTCTAGACTGCCTCTAGTGGCCATTGAACTACATGTGCACAGGGCATCAGGACTGCAGTGAACACATTTATACGTCACCCCTTGCTGTTTCACACTACAATAATATCAATATTCTTTAAGAAGGAAAAGAGACGTTTATGTGGACTGCTCTTTTCTCCATTTTAAGGATCATCTTGAAATAAGTGGATCCCATTGGCTGTGTAAGGGTGGACGATGCTATCATCCCAAACACAGAAACGTGACAAGAGATACAACTATCGTGAATTTGCTTTCTCTTGAAGATCTTGGATGAAATGCAACGCCAGCAGCTGTTACAAGTCTCCGAACTGTGATGCACACAAACGGGACGATGTGTCATAATATTCCGTCTGGCTGAAGGCTTTGGTTTCTTTAAACAGTACCTCCGACCCGACCGTTTTGAAGAGGCATACCTTTAAAATTAAATAGTAATTATATGCAAGTAAACTAGAGTAGACAAAATTTTACCAAACATTATTATCCTCATTCGTTTCTCATGGTTGTGTGTGTTAGCTTTGAAAGAGCGCAGGACACCATCTGAACCCACATAAACGTGTAAGACACACATCCCACAATGACTAGATTACTATAGCAAGTGTTTAAATTATGCTACGAAAATATTGACAACCTTTTTGTTCAGATTTCGGATTGAACAGGACTTTTGTGGAACACCGATAGGCACTCTTTTATTAGCATAGTTTGTAAAATATGCAACTTTCAACCCAAATTTAGTTGGAGAAAGATGGAGGATCTAAATTGGATGATTTTAAAAGAGAACTACATAATATTTTTGTCTCTTTTTGAGTGTGTCCTCTTCTCTTTCGGTATATTGGTATTTTGCTTTGTTTGAATTTTGGTTCCAAAGACGAGTCAAGCACATTCTTGATTGTGTGTAAACGTATTTGTAATTCTGTTGTTTTTTTTCTTTTGTATCAATAGGTTTTTTTTATATTGTTTGAAGTGGTTCGTTAATTATTTCAAAAAGGCTGGATGTGGGAATGTTAACGTGCAAGGACGCAGCTTGCCCTCAAGAACCATTTCTTTCTCATGCGTTTCATGCATTTTCTTTGGCAGGTCATCCGCTTTAATAGATTCAGAGTTCTAGATTTGACTGTATCCTGGTGAAGGACAGAAATCGTTTTGCCATTTCAGACACTTGAAATTCGTTTTACCACATTGTTTTTTGTGTTTGGATGATGGGTAATGTTTGTTAAATCTAAAAGTTGAACGAGAAACTGACCACAATCTAAACACTATACCAGACAGCATTTCTGTTTGTTTTTTATGTTCTAAAGGTACTTTGCAGTCTATGCATACATTTTCCACAGTATTATGTAATATTGAAATATCTCTGTACCTAAATTCTTTTACATATGCTTAAAAGATGCTTTTTTCTCGTCCTCTGTCACGTGTCTCATGTATTACGCTCGCCTGCCCGCCCGCCCGATGGCGCGAGATCTTGAGTGACAGCTGCTCTTCTGATAATGGAGGTTCAATCTCCTCCGTCTGTGCTGTAAACTTTTAAAGATGGCATCTCTTTCATTCTCGCACCTTATAAATATGAATCCTGTCTCACATACTCTGCTTTGGTTTACAGTGTAACCGTGTTTTTGAGTTGAATTATTTCTCTCTACATATTCTGAATCCATTTGTGATGTAATTTGTATCTAAATGTCCATATAAACTGTTTTTTAACAATCACGTAGAGTCTGTGATTTTTCAATTCACTTTTCTCGTCAGGTGCAGTCAAAGATGGGGGTGAGGTGAGGGAAATTCCCTGGAGTTTTTGTCGTAATATGACACGCAAACATATTCTTGCGTGTATATCGCCATTTACATGATACTATGCTTCTCATTAATCGAGTGATAATGTTTGTTAAGTTACTCGCCTTCGATGATGTCGAAGCGCCGATTCTGTCAGAGAGTCCTTACGCGTCCGCGCAGCATCGCCTCGCTCTAGATATGGCGCGCTGACGTCATAAGACAGACGTTGACGCAAAATGTACGTCGCGTGTCTGCTTATTTATTCTGTGTCCTAGACTCATCGGCTGAAGGATAATTCCCACATGAACCCGTAAATTACGTCTGGATGTACTGCTTGTAGCATTAAAACCCTAATGTCAATAATGATTTGTAGAAAAAAACCCCACTGGTGTTGTTCTTGAGACAAAACACGTCAAGTTATTTACTGTTAAGACCTGTAAAACAGCGCATACATGTATTTAATGTCTTTAAAACACTTATGATGTGCAGTTAGTGTCATGTTGATGAACATAGTTTAGCGAGGCCTACTAGAGAAAAAACTCCCCACACTGGTGTTGTAACGCCAGTCACGTGTGCATATTTACAGTTTAAAAAATAAACTTAATTTGTACAAAATATGTGTTAAGATACAATATTTGAAGAGAGGGATATATTGCAGCTTTGAAAATCCTCCGACTTCAATTGACATGCTACAGTGAAGCGTTTGTCCCTAATTATCTCCATTAAACAATTACAAATGTAAACCAAACAAAAGTGGAACTTTGGAAATCGCCTTCAATGATCTTCATCCGTCGCTGGTTTGATTTCATTGTGGATGGATGATTCTAGAAGCTAATATTATTCACAAAAGGCATCAGGTGAAAAGGCCCAGGAGCAGGAAATTACAAGATTCCATATTTGGCCAGATCACTGAGCTCCATGTCACCAAACGCTTCCCAGGGACAGACCACAGAGAAGTCTGATGAAAACAAGTAAAGGGGTTTCGGGTTTATTTTTGCACATCTCCATCTAAACCAATCTAGTTAAGGGGATGGTTTACCCAAAAATGAAATGTTGTCATCATTCAATCACCCTCAAAGGTGCTCCACAACTGATTGTTTTCTTAATTTCTTCAAAATATGTCATGTTGTGTTCAACAGAACAAAAAACATTTTGTCCTACTATGGTAGTGGAAGATATTCCAGAAATGAGACTCACTAACATTCTTCCAAATATCTTTCTCTATGTTCATCGGAACAAAGACATTTATACAGGTTAGAAACAACCTGAGAGTGAGTAGTCATTTTTGGGTGAACTGTCCCGTTAATACATTCCTATTCATATAACATGTAAATTGTCTGGGAGTGTGATTTACCTGTGCCGAGACCCTCCATTCCCGGAATATCCTCTCCAAAACCCTTCTGACCTGGCTTTGGCGCCTTGCTCTTGAAGGTGCGAAAGGCCCTCTGTTTAAATTTGGGGGGTCCCCTTTTCTCTGCAGGTGCAGGGATATCCATTTTCCTTATTTACTGAAGTGCAAACAGAAGATGTACTTAGCTTTTTGTGCCTTTAAAATAAGCGTGCCAAAGTTATTTTTCTCCGTTAGTTCTGTTATTGTGTCCTCAGGTTAGCTGTTAATCGTTGTAGGATTTTGTTCATACTAATCTTCTTACATAATGATCTAGTTGATTTATTTTTCAACATCTAGTCGCTTTGACATATACACGGACAAGCTTTTACAAACTGTTACACAATCTGTGTAATCTCATAGAGAAACATCAAAGCGGCCTAATTTCAGATATTATTAGCATCACATTTACTCTCTAATCCCGTCAGAAATGTGTCAAAGCTTAGATGTTCTCATCAGACTCTCAGGTTGAGGCTCTTATCGGTCCTTTCACACACTCAGGCTACAATACATGATCACAATTATAAATCATTTCTAGCTCAAATGATGGAGCATGATGCTGACAAGTCACAGTCAAGAAACACATACTGGACTGTACATGACATGATTTTATATGATTGCTCAAGTACAGATCGTACTGAAAAATTCTTGTTTGCTTTCAATAAAAAAGTAAATATGCTCTTGCTGTGCATCACTAAATCTGTCTAAAGATCTCATGCGAGGTGTCATGCGTCAGATAAATGCGAGTCTGTTACCGTGTTCTGGAGGTTATTCCTCTGGTTCTTCTGATGGTTCTCTTGCCCTTTTCTCAGCGTTGTGTCAGTCACAGCTCATGGACCGTGTCTCTGCCGGCTGCTTTTATAGCGCACCTCTAAGCCCCCCATCCTCAGATGCAGAAAGAGAGATCAAAAGATTGAAGTATTTTAAGCACTTTCAGCTCTGTGTTATCTTGCACGTGACTCTGCAGGCTTTTTTTGGTAACGAACCCCATATTGTACGTAAAAGAATATAGACTAAGAATACATAAAAAGATAAAAAACTAACCCCCTTTGAGTAGATTGCATGGCTCTGCAGTCCCCTAAATAAAGATTTATAATCTAAAACTTAGAATTTCAATTAAACCAAAAACATATTCAGTTACACAATGCTGGAACATCAATTCTTGAGGTTGGTGGGCTTTTTTTCTGATGTTTGATTGCATAAAATGTATGATAAATATCTATATCTCATAAAATGCCACAACATCTGTAGCCCCCCCTGGATTATCTTGGGGACCCCAGTATGAGAACCACTGTTGGAGACATATGCCATATTTACATACAACATGTTATCGTGATTTTCATCAGCTGTCACATGCTGATCTTTAGTCTCAAGTAAAACAAGCAGGAGATATTCTGAGAACCACACAAAGCTCATTACACATGAACTTGAGCACTTTGACTGTCCTGATGCTCACTGAGCCGTTATTACACAATCTGTCCCGCGATCACTTTTATTTACATGCCATCATCACATGTTGCCGTCCTTCTGAAACCAAATATCTCCATATTTCGTGATTTGTATCTTTTTGCCAAAAATCATTATTATCAGTTACTGTACCCTTTATGTTTGTCAACTTTGACAACACAGTATTTAATCATTTAAAAAATACAGTGCATTTCCTGAAAAAAAAACCCACTTTGGACCCCAGAGGTTACTGAAAGACAGTGACGATATGAAATGTGAATCTTTCTCTGCACCTGAATATTGCATAACATATACATTTCCGCATGTGCAGATGCTTTTATCCAAAGCGGCTTACACTGCATTATACTACACACTTGTTTCTGAGTATGTGCAAACCCTGGGATTGAACCCATGACGTTGACATGGCAAACTAATGCTCTAACCACTAAGCCACAGGAAAGCATGTACTGTACATGTGTTCGCATGAAGGTGGGTTATGGTTCCTAATCCTAAAAATAAACTCTGTTTAAAATTAAGAGTATTTAGTCGCTTTCTTGAGAAGAGGTTTGATTCACATTGTAAAACACAGGACTGTTTCATACTGCTGTATGAGGTGTGACGGAGATGTGTTGGTGTTCATTGAACTTTAAATGAGAATGTCAAGTACAAATACATTTACACTACAGAAACAATTTATAAATGAGGGAGAAGGAAATGAAAAAGAGCAAACATTACAGGGGAAGGGTTAACGCTAGAAGAAAACGGCATACATGAGAAGAGTTTTTTTTTCAATAAACTGTAATATTAGTTGTAGAATGTGCTGCTGTGTCACTTTATCATCTCCTAGAAGTGTTTTTGTTTGTCTTCAGAGAATATAACGCCTGTGCTTTGTGCAGTTTTTCCTCAATCTGTGTAGATGACAAAAACAGAATAAATAGACGGATTACATGTGACAGATCACAGAGATGATGCTGTTGAACTCTCTTTCACCACTAGAGGACGCTGTCATTGTTCAGTCTCAAGGTCAGACATTCAAACAGTTTGTGTCACATTGAATTTCAAAAGCAATTTGATTCAGAAGAAGGGACCAACACGTGTGCCTCCAATGACACGTAATCCAGCAGCTTTTGACCAGACCCCCAGCAGCACACCTGTGTGTTTCACACGCCTCCACCAATCAATGACAGCCGCAGAGATCACATGACCAGGGGCCGTGACCTACAAGAACACGACCCCAGAGCCTTTTCATCTTTCAGTTGCGGTCTTCTATCATTCTGCATCATGTTTTTTATTCTTTTGTCTTTATTTATTGCACGTGTCACTGCAGAAGGTGAGATTATGATTAAGACATTTAACATCATTGTATGAAATTATAAATGAATTCTGCTGTGTGATATTTGACATTCTGCTGAAGTTGAGCCTTTTTGGAAGAAATCCATTCGGAATGATTGTTTATAAATGACACAAATTTAAGATTAAACTTTGTTTATTTAATGTTAATGTCTGTTAGCCTACATTAAGCAGTACATGACCATATTTATAGTGTATATTCTATGTATTTTAACTTGAAACCGCATGTTATTTGTGTCACAGAGAAAAGAATGAATGTGTTTTTTCTGTGCTGTGAAGCTACTATAGAAACAACAGTGACTTGATTTTACTGAAGATGGTAAATGTGAATTCACGACTCATGTCTGATGTTGTAACACTCATAGCAGCGGCGGGTGGAGAAGAGAGTGCCCTCCTCAGACTTAGTGATGTTCCTGCAGCTCAGGCCTTCATTGACTCCTCAGAAGTGACTGTCATCGGTTTCTTTGAGGTGAGTGTGTGTGCGCATGTGTGTGTGTTCAGTGTAAGCACATGGATGGAATGGCTCTGGTAGGGGTACTTTGATCAGGCCGCGTGAAGTCGACCACACTTGCTGTCCCATTGTAGTTACACCCTACAGACTCGTAGACTTGGCAAGCATGCTCAATATAAGTCCACGAGACCGCAAGTCCACATGAAGTGTGCCATTTGAGACACGACCTGAGTATTGGAATGGACGATTATTGATGACATAAGGGACACAAGAAGAACGCATAATGAGAAACGAGCATTCTGTGAGACGGGAGGTGTCTGCTGTCATGGAAACAAAGCAAAAACATCCCAACATTTCTGTACCTCTGGAGAAATTGTGGATTCATCTCAGGATCAGTATCCTCACCACAACATCACAACACACCCTGAATGTTTAAAACATGTTTGTTTGTGTGTTTTTTCATCAGACAGATGAATCTCGTGGATATAAAGAGTTTTTGGCTGCTGTTAAACAGATTGAGTCTCTGTCAGTCGCTGTATGCAGTGAAGAAGAAGTTTGGACAAAATATAACATCACTTCTGACACAATCTCCATATTCAGAAAGGTGCACCTAGCGTCCCACACTTCTGCCTTGAGTAATTGAGTAAATAATACTATCTTTGTGTATGTGTGTGCGTGTGTGTGTGTGTGTGTGTGTGTGTGTGCGCGTGCGTGCGTGTGTGTGTGTGTGCATGTGCATTACAGGCTGATGTTCATCAAAAACACCTGCAGTTGTCAGAGACAAAGAAAGTTGATTCTGACGGCCTTGTGCGCTTCTTCACCATCAATGACATTCACTACATCACAGAGTACAATCAAGCGGTACTGAAAATACAAACATTTCTCTCCATCCTCATCCACTTATCTGATTTCCTCCTCTCCTCTCTTCTCCTCCTCATCCTCATCCTCTTATCTGATTTCCTCCTCTCCTCTCTTCTCCTCCTCATCCTCATCCTCTTATCTGATTTCCTCCTCTCTTCTCCTCCTCATCCACTTATCTGATTTCCTCCTCTCCTCTCTTCTCCTCCTCATCCTCATCCTCTTATCTGATTTCCTCCTCTCCTCTCTTCTCCTCCTCATCCTCATCCTCTTATCTGATTTCCTCCTCTCTTCTCCTCCTCATCATCTTATCTGATTTCATCCTCTCTTCTCCTCCTCATCCTCTTATCTAATTTCCTCCTCTTGTCTCCTCCTCATCCTCTTATCTGATTTCCTCCTCTCCTCTCTTCTACTCTCTTCTCCTCCTCATCCTCTTATCTGATTTCCTCCTCTCCGCTCCTCTCATCCTCTTATCTGATTTCCTCCTCTCTTCTCCTCCTCATCATCTTATCTGATTTCCTCCTCTCTTCTCCTCCTCATCATCTTATCTGATTTCCTCCTCTCCGCTCCTCTCATCCTCTTATCTGATTTCCTCCTCTCTTCTCCTCCTCATCCTCTTATCTGATTTCCTCCTCTCCTCTCCTCTCCTCTCTCCTCCTCTCCTCTCCTCTCCTCTCCTCTCCTCTCCTCTCCTCTCCTCTCCTCTCCTCTCCTCTCCTCTCCTCTCCTCTCCTCTCATCCTCTTATCTGATTTCCTCCTCTCCTCTCTTCTCCTCCTCATCATCTTATCTGATTTCCTCCTCTCCGCTCCTCTCATCCTCTTATCTGATTTCCTCCTCTCTTCTCCTCCTCATCCTCTTATCTGATTTCCTCCTCTCCTCTCCTCCTCCTCTCCTCTCCTCTCCTCTCTCTCCTCTCTTCTCATCCTCATCCTCTTATCTGATTTCATCCTCTCTTCTCATCCTCATCCTCTTATCTGATTTCCTCCTCTCCTCTCTTCTCCTCCTCCTCCTCATCCTCTTATCTGATTTCCTCCTCTCCTCTCTTCTCCTCCTCCTCCTCCTCATCCTCTTATCTGATTTCCTCCTCTCCTCTCTTCTCCTCCTCATCATCTTATCTGATTTCATCCTCTCTTCTCCTCCTCATCCTCTTATCTGATTTTCTCCTCTCTTCTCCTCCTCATCCTCTTATCTAATTTCCTCCTCTCGTCTCCTCCTCATCCTCTTATCTGATTCCCTCCTCTCCTCTCTTCTCCTCTCTTCTCTTCCTCATCCTCTTATCTGATTTCCTCCTCTGTTCTCCTCCTCATCCTCTTATCTGATTCTCTCCTCTCCTCTCCTCTCCTCTCCTCTCCTCTCCTCTCCTCTCCTCTCCTCTCCTCTCCTCTCCTCTCCTCTCCTCTCCTCTCCTCTCCTCTCCTCTCCTCATCCTCTTATCTGATTTCCTCCTCTCTTCTCCTCCTCATCCTCTTATCTGATTTCCTCCTCTCCTCTCCTCTCATCCTCATCCTCTTATCTGATTTCATCCTCTCTTCTCATCCTCATCCTCTTATCTGATTTCCTCCTCTCCTCTCCTCTCCTCTCCTCTCCTCTCCTCTCCTCTCCTCTCCTCTCCTCTCCTCTCCTCTCCTCTCCTCTCCTCTCCTCTCCTCTCCTCTCCTCTCCTCTCTCCTCTCATCCTCATCCTCATCCTCTTATCTGATTTCATCCTCTCCTCTCCTCTCCTCTCCTCTCCTCTCCTCTCCTCTCCTCTCCTCTCCTCTCCTCTCCTCTCCTCTCCTCTCCTCTCCTCTCCTCTCATCCTCTTCTCTGATTTCCTCCTCTCTTCTCCTCCTCATCCTCTTATCTGATTTCCTCCTCTCCTCTCCTCTCCTCTCATCCTCATCCTCATCCTCTTATCTGATTTCATCCTCTCTTCTCATCCTCATCCTCTTATCTGATTTCCTCCTCTCCTCTCTTCTCCTCCTCATCCTCGTCCTCTTATCTGATTTCCTCCTCTCCTCTCTTCTCATCCTCATCCTCTTATCTGATTTCCTGCTCTCCTCTCTTCTCCTCCTCATCCTCATCCTCTTATCTGATTTCCTCCTCTCCTCTCTTCTCCTCCTCATCCTCATCCTCTTATCTGTTTTCCTCCTCTCTTCTCCTCCTCATCCTCTTATCTGATTTCCTCCTCTCCTCTCTTCTCATCCTCATCCTCTTAACTGATTTCCTCCTCTCCTCTCTTCTCCTCCTCATCCTCTTATCTGATTTCCTCCTCTCTTCTCCTCCTCATCCTCTTACCTGATTTCCTCCTCTCCTCTCCTCTCCTCTCCTCTCCTCTCCTCTCCTCTCCTCTCCTCTCCTCTCCTCTCCTCTCCTCTCCTCTCCTCCTCATCCTCTTATCTGATTTCCTCCTCTCTTCTCCTCTCCTCTTCTCCTCCTCATCCTCTTATCTGATTTCCTCCTCTCCTCTCCTCCTCCTCTTCTCCTCCTCATCCTCTTATCTGATTTCCTCCTCTCCTCTCCTCTCCTCTCCTTTCCTCTTCTCCTCCTCATCCTCTTATCTGATTTCCTCCTCTCTTCTCCTCTCCTCTCCTCTCTCTCTCCTCCTCATCCTCTTATCTGATTTCCTCCTCTCTTCTCCTCTCCTCTCCTCTCCTCTTCTCCTCCTCATCCTCTTATCTGATTTCCTCCTCTCTTCTATTCTCCTCTCCTCTCCTTTCCTTTCCTCTCCTCTCCTTTCATCCTCTTATCTAATTTCCTCCTCTCTTCTCCTCATCTTCTTATCTGATTTCCTCCTCTCTTCTCCTCTTGCTGCATAAAGTCTTATAAAGACTTTGTTGCGTTTAAATAGAATAGCAGAGAATGTGTTAAAGTGTGTTAGGGTTAGAGCAGGCACGAGCAACGCCAAGGTCGTGGGTTTGATCTCAGGAATTGTACATACTAAAAAAACAAATGTATAGTATAATGCCGTGTGACCGCTGTGGATTAAAGCATCTGCCAAATACAAATGATTACAGTGTTTTTCTTGTATGGAATTGTGATGTAATGTTTGTTTGTGTCAGTCTGCGGTGGGTTTGTTTCAGTCGGAGGTGAAGACGCACCTGCTCCTCATGTCCAACAGAGACACGTCTGATTTTAATCAGCTGAAGGAGAGACTCAGGGCTCTCGCACCAAAATATACTGGCAAGGTAATAAAAAGATTACAAAATATATATTTATCGCACATAAGTGACAAAGAGCGATGAGATGAAGTCTCACAGCTGACTGTGTGCATGTGACCGCTAGTGAGGGTGGTGGTCATATCTGACTGAATTAATCTGACCTTTCACTAGAATTTCAAGGACAAAGTGAGCACACCGTGGCACCCGGCAAAGCTCTAGATTTATTACATGACAAACAGTTTTCACGCATCGCGCTGACTAACTATTTAACAAGATGCTAATTTGTATACATTTATGAGATGTAAATAATAATTCATTTTTGTTGTTTTGCAGATGTTGTTTGTGCTGGTAAATGGAAGAGAGAAATCTAATGCCCGCGTACTGGAATACTTCAAGCTGAGGTCACGTGACCTGCCCCGCATCGCCATTTATGACGGAGACTCGGACAGAAAATGGCTCATGCCAAAGGGAGAAATCTCTGCTGAGCGTGTGCAGAACTTCTGTGACTCTTACCTGAGTGGAGATCTGCAGGTGAACGTTCACAGTCAGGTTTACAGAAGAACACACAGCGGCACACAAGGCTTTAACTTTCTGTCTGTCTGTCCCACAGAAGCAGAGCGAGGCGGAAACATCTGAAGACAAATCTGAACTCTAATGTGAAGCGTTTATTAAACATGTTTTACTTATCAAAGAGTGGTGAAGTGTTTTTGTGAGCAGGACTCTAGAGTGCATGTGTGCGTTTAACATACTAAATTATGTTTATTTGAAAATGTATAGCATTAGACAAACATCAGATCTGCATGGCCTTTTGAATTCTTCTGTTGGAAAAGATTGTGGTGTGCAAGACTAAAAAATACAGAGTTTATAATGTGAACATAAACTTATTTTGAAGTGATCACAAGGTTTCTCATTTCTTTAGTGAAATTTCTTACACATCTATGAAACATTGAGTTGTGAGTTATACGGTCACACGCCTGTCTCTCATTCAACATGTTTCCTTCGGTTTGGGTCATCGCAGGGTTCATATGGAGAGTGAATGTCCAGACTGCCGCTCACTTCTGCTAAAAACATTACAGACTAAAACCAGAAAAACCTTCACTGTAATTATTTTGTGACTCTCTGTTTTGTAATTTGGTCGACGTACAGCTCAGAAATACTCAAACTATCTATACAGCTTGTTTTATATAACACATACACACACACGCTGTGGTTTGTTTGTGGTGTCTGCAATGATGGTGGATCCCAGTTTAACCACTGAACTACATGAACTCTCTGTCTCTCTCTCTCTCTCTCTCTCTCTCTCTCTCTCTCTCTCTCTCTCTCTCTCTCTCTCTCTCTCTCTCTCTCTCTCTCTCTCTCTCTCTCTCTCTCTGTCTCTCTCTCTCTCTCTCTCTCTCTCAAGATTCAAGATTCAAAAAAGCTTTATTGGCATGATAAAAAGTGTTTTACATTGCCAAAGCAGGAAGATTAAATATAAACATTCTGTATAAAATAAAATAAGAGTATCCTATATAAGAAACAATATGTACACATCAATACAGACATAAAAGTGCAAAGCATTGACAAAAGTTCTTAGTGAAAGTGACAGGATCCTGTCATAAGTGTCAGTTTGTGTGTGTTGTGTCAGTGTTGTGTGTGTGTTGTGTGTGTTGTGTCAGTGTTGTGTGTGTTGTGTCTGTGTTGTGTGTGGTTTCTCTTCTGTCGTGACAGGACTTGACGTATCTCGCTGTCAGGTTTGAGCTGATGGGCTTTTCTCCCAGTATGTATGAGATCTTGTCCTGTTGTTGAAACTGCTTGAAGTCTTTGTGGAAGTTTGTGAACTGGGGGAAGAATGTTTCTCTGATGTCCGTATAGTTTGGACACGAGGTTAAGAAGAGCAGCTCTGTTTCCACTTGTCTCTAGCAGACGCTTTGGATAAAAGCGTCTGCTAAATGACTAAATGTGTGCAGTGTGGACACAGTCGCTCTCTCTCTCTCTCTCTCTCTCTCTCTCTCTCTCTCTCTCTCTCTGTCTCTCTCTCTCTCTCTCTCTCTCTGTCTCTCTCTCTCTCTCTCTCTCTCTCTCTCTCTCTCTCTCTCTCTCTCTCTCTCTCTCTCTCTCTCTCTCTCTCTCTCTCTCTCTCTCTCTCTCTCTCTCTCTCTCTCTCTCTCTCTCTCTCTCTCTCTCTCTCTCTCTCTCTCTCTCTCTCTCTCTCTCTCTCTCTCTCTCTCTCTCTCTCTCTCTCTCTCTCTCTCTCTCTCTCTCTCTCTCTCTCTCTCTCTCTCTCTCTCTCTCTCTCTCTCTCTCTCTCTCTCTCTCTCTCTCTCTCTCTCTCTCTCTCTCTCTCTCTCTCTCTCTCTCTCTCTCTCTCTCTCTCTCTCTCTCTCTCTCTCTCTCTCTCTCTCTCTCTCTCTCTCTCTCTCTCTCTCTCTCTCTCTCTCTCTCTCTCTCTCTCTCTCTCTCTCTCTCTCTCTCTCTCTCTCTAATCAGATTATTGAAAGTGCGGGTCATATTAAGTCCTCTGGAGGTTCTGCGTTCCGCGGTTTTCTGTCACCTGCCTTTAGCGCTGAGAAAAAGCAACAAACATAGAAAATATTCATCCACACAACAGTGCAAATTATACGGTGGACTGGACAGTATTGAACAGAGTTCAGCTGTATTTCTGTAAAAAGGACGCAGTACCAGACATTGAAATTACACAGCAGATGAGCCAAACAAGTCTCTCACTTTCTATGGCAGACATACACAAACATACACTGAGGTCAAGAGAGGAAAGAGAGGAGCTGGTGTTTGTCACATCTATATCCTGTGAGACATGGACATAAACACACAGCAATCATTAAAGTACTCAGTTTCTGCTGATCTCATATTAATCTTAAGGCATACGTTGGATCTTAGACGACAATTTCATTTGAGTTTTGTACATTCTGCACGTTCACACCGATTGCACACCAAAACACAGACATATGACTCAGTTTGACTTACCTCGTGCTGTTCATGTCCGCATCTTTTAGCACTGGGACCGCTCCATCTATCACTTTCAAACCACAGCACTGATAATCTTGAAGGTCAGTGGGTCTCGCTTGTCGTTGGCGGCTCTTTCCTGGGATGATGGCCAATAAAAGGAATAAGATCCCTGTGATCATGTTAAGCATGAGAAACCACGTTTAACAGTGTAAAGAAGTCAGAATGCATGACATAGCAGGATACCCCATCTTAAATCAGAATCAGAAAGAGCTTTATTGCCAAGTATGCTTGCACATACAAGGAATTTGTTTTTGTGACATAACCTTCCAGTACACAGAGACAACAACACACAGACAAGAAATAGGCAAATAAATAAGTGTATAAACAATTGTGCTAGAAATTATAATGGGATAGGATTAAGTAGATGCAGGGATGTACTAGGATGGAGGGGTAACAATAAATATAAGGATATTGCACATTTTTATTGCATAAGTGGGGAACATTTAACTGTTCATGAGGTATATTGCCTGGGGGAAGAAACTGTTCTTGTGCCTGACTGTCCTGGTATTTGCGGCTCTGAAGCGCCGGCCAGATGGCAAAAGTTCAAAGATGGGGTAACTTGGATGTGAGGGATCCAGAGTGATTTTCCTAGCCCTTTTCCTTACTCTGGATGTATACAGTTCTTGAAGGGTGGGCAGGGGAGTACCAATAATCCTTTCAGCAGTCCGAACCGTTCTCTGTAGTCTTCTGATGTCTGATTTTGTAGCTGAACCAAACCAGACAGTTATTGAAGTGCACAGTACAGACTCAATGACGGATGAGTAGAACTGTTTCAGCAGCTCCTGTGGCAGGTTAAACTTCCTCAGCTGGCGAAGGAAGTACAACCTTTGTTGGGCCTTTTTCACAATTGAATTAATGTGATGGTCCTACTTCAGGTCCTGAGAGATGGTGGTTCCCAGGAATCTGAATGAGTCCACTGCAGCCACAGTGCTGTTCATGATGGTGAGTGGGAGGAGTGCAGGGGGGTTTCTTCTGAAGTCCAGGATCATCTCCACTGTTTTGAGCGTGTTCAGCTCCAGGTTGTTAAGACTGCACCAGACAGCCAGCTGCTCAACCTCTTGTCTGTAAGCAGACTCGTCACCGTCCTGGATGAGGCCGATGACTGTAGTGTCGTCTGCAAACTTCAGGAGCTTGACAGAAGGGTCTTTAGAGGTGCAGTCGTTGGTGTACAGTGAGAAGAGCAGTGGGGAGAGAACACATCCCTGAGGGGCACCCGTGTTGGTGGAGCAGCTGTTTGACATGAATTTCCCCAGTCTCACTAACTGTTGCCGATCTGTCAGAAAGCTGGTGATCCACTGACAGATAGAGCTAGGAACAGAGAGCTGGGTCAGTTTGGTCTGGAGGGCTGTTGGGATGATGGTGTTGAAAGCCGAACTAAAGTCCACAAACAGGATCCTCACATAAGTCCCTGTTTTGTCCAGATGTTGCAGGATGAAGTGCAATCCCATGTTGATTGCGTCATCCACAGACCTGTTTGCTCGGTAAGCAAACTGCAGGGGGTCCAGTAAGGGTCCAGTGATGTCCTTCAGATTAGCCAGAACCAGTTTTTCAAACGACTTCATGACGACAGACGTAAGAGCAACAGGTCTGTAGTAGTTAAGTCCTGTTATCTTGGGTTTCTTTGGAACAGGGATAATGGTGGAGTGTTTGAAGCAGGAAGGCACTTTACACAACTCCAGAGATCTGTTAAAGATCTGTGAAAAGATGGGGGCCAGCTGGTCAGCACAAGTTTTCAGACAGGCTGGTGTAACGCCATCTGGGCCTGGTGCTTTTCTTCTTTTGTTCTTCCTGAAGACCTGGCGCACATCATCTTCACAGATTTTAAGTTTACTATTGTGCTAAAAACACAGATGGAGAATCCAAAATGTTAATGTTGTGTTTAATAATTCCTTACTTTGAAAATAAACATATCTTTCTAGTAATTATATGAGATATGAGCGTGGCTGGATTCTGTAGGATAGACCAAATAAGGCTCAGTTGTGTGTTTACAGCTGTTTAATTTTTAAAAACTTTATTTCACATCCGGTGGGCCTTGCTCGATGGGCCTGTGATTGAAGTGGGGAATTATGGGGGATCCCAGTAAACACTAATGAGTGTTGTGTTTACATTGTGTTTACTGAGCTGTTTGTGTTTATTTCATATGATGGCTGTACACCTGCTGCGGTGATAACAGTACAGACACAGATAAAACTGAGCCGTTTCTCACATTGAGTTTAATCCAAGAACATTTCGACTCTGGAATGAAATAAATTGACCATCGAAGAAAAATATACGTTATACATTTAGAAGCATCGCCTACATATTCCCACAGATATGGCCAGCGTTCAGAAGGCTGTGGAGTCTGTAATGAGTTCTTCATAATGGGGTTTTGGCTCAATTTCACACATTTAGGTGCATGTGTGTATCCGTTTGCCAGCTTGTGGTTTCTGGAGCTCGACTCTGTGTGTGTGTTGATGTTGGAATGCAGCGAGGGGCATGAACGTTACTCGATTCTCAAACCAATCACAAACTCTAGCAGGATGGTGTGGGGGTGAAGGATGGAGTATAAACACGCCGGTGAACAGACGGACAGAAGACAAACGAACATCATCTGCTGAGAAGATTCTGAAGAGAGATTCTGAGGAGCCATGAAGACTTTGACTGTCTTGAGCTTGTGCGCTCTGCTGTCTGTCTGCACGTCTATGGGAGGTGAGACACATGTCTGTAGATATGTCTGTTGATATATGATCGAGGGTTCTTAACAGTTTGCTGCACGTGTGTCTAGTGTACACAGAAGCTGACGCTGCTGTCGAACCTCCGGCTGATATGGTGGCGTCTCCGACTGCTTCTCCTGATTCTCCCTCATCGTCCTCATCTGCCTCAGATTCTGATTCCACCTCCTCCTCATCAGAGTCTGATTCAGCGTCTGATTCCACATCTGATTCTGCATCTGATTCCACCTCAGACTCGTCCTCTTCGGAGTCAAACTCGGCCAGTGCTGAAGGTGAGACACAAGCGGTGACTCTGTGTTGTGTGTGTGTGTTTTGTGGTCATAGATGAACTGTTGATCAGTACAATCAAAGGTTTGATGTTTTCTCAGGAACTCCTGCCAATCATGTGCTGATGAAGAGAGATGTGGCTGCAAGACTTCTGCGACGCAGGAGAGCCGGAGCCAACGCAGCTGATCTGAGTCCTCAACAACTGGAGAGGTGAACACACACACACACACGTACGCGCACACTCACACTCACACACACACACACACACACACACATACACACACACCCTTTAATGGTGTTTTGTAGACAGTTGGCTATAAACACTATCACATGTTGTGTTTTCAGTTTGAGAGAAGTGTGTGAGGTGAATCTGGGATGTGAACACATGGCTGAAACTGCCGGGATCATTGCAGCTTATACAGCATATTACGGACCAATCCCATATTAACACACACACTCACATCAGTTACAGTCATGACTGACCAACAAACTGCAGAGTGAGAAAAAATGACAATATTGAGCTTTGTGTTTTTATCAGTGTGTGTTGAAGAGGAGATACATCAGAGTGGAGATATGGATATAAACAACTGTGTTTGTGTGTGTGCGTGCGCGCGCGCGTGCGTGTGTTTGTTTGATGTTGTAGTTCATTAGAAACATTATATAGATTCTTGAAGAAGTTTATTGTTTTTGTGAAGAAAACTTTCCTCTTCACAATGAAAGTTGCTGTTAGTGTTTAACACATTTATTCTGTATTGTGCTTTATACATCACCTGATCATTGTCAATAATCATTCAGACTGTTTTTATTGTGAACATAATAGTTGTATAGAACATACTTTAATAAAATGAATTAAGTCTCTGACTGTTGTTTTGTATTTTTATTCTTTGTTTTACAAATATATTAAATTGATTTAATTGAATTACAATTGTCGACATTAATCGATTTATGAGCAATTTAACTACACCGATTTATATCAAACCAACTGCTAATTGTAAAAAGGTCATTTCACACTCACAAGAAAGAGGAAAGTGATGCTCGAGAAATTCATCCCATACAATAGACTGAAAATCATTTAGTCCTATAACTCAACTCATCTTCTCCCAAGTCAGCAAAACTGCAAACACACAACCTGTTTAAACAGATAAAACTCTGTTTGCGTACAAAACTGCAAACACTGTCTCATATATTACACACATCATTCAAAACAAACAACACGTGTGTTTCATTGGGAAATTCTTCACTCATATACACACACAAAGTTCTCCGGCCGGTGTGAAAACACATCAGAGATATAAAAACCAAGATTTGTTTCATAGATTATTTATGTGTTTACATAACTGCAGAAGTTGCGCATTTATCACATCTGTGTGTAGTGTTCCTGTTCAACATCTGTTTAATCTCCAAGAGATGTGTGATGTGCTGCATGTTGTGTACGAGAGAAAATGACTTCAACTCTATCAGAAGTCGGATCGATGAGTCTGATATCGATTGATCGCACTTTCGCTCGAGCGCGCGTTCATAGTTCAGTCATTTCTGTTGATGTGAACGCGCCGCGCGTCACAGGTTTCAGCAGAGATGGAGTTTCTCATCGGCGGTCCGTTCTCGTCTTCTGTCGGTCAGAGGATTCGTAAGTATTGAACTTTACATTCTTTGTACTTATATAAACTATCACGTGAGCGTTGTTGTTGTTTTTGCTGCGCGTGGGAGAAGGCGGCGTCTTTCTCGTTGATGCGGGATGCAAAATAATGTAAAGATTTATGGGCGTTGATCAGACGTTTATATGTATAATCCAGACAGATTTACTAAATCAATGTTTAAAAGTGGAAATAAAGTTCTCGTGTCATGTGACAGTCGCGTTTAAACATCAGTGAGGCGAACAGTCAAAGTTCATTCTGTTCGGAGGAGTCACGCAACTTCCTCTTTTCAATCTTTATCTCTTTATCATCTCTTTCTGTTTTCTGTTGAGTTTTTCCTCCTCAAGCAAATGAACCTCAGAAGCGCATAAAGCAGCTGACGGTCACATGAACGCGCGTGCGTGTGCGCGTGCGCGTGCGCTCACACAGGTGAACTCTTGTTTGCTGTGATCACGTGCTTGACGTTAACAGCGTCATTATTTACTATGGGCTGGAAAACACTGGATTTTAATCTTTATCATTTTTAAACACACAGAGTACTGCAGGGATAGGGATCATGTTAAAAATAAAATGATCTTAATTAAAAAAAATATATAATATTTTTAAACTAAATTCACAGTTTCACAGAATGAGGATTTTGAGAATAAAGGTGGATTGTTTGCCATCGTTTCAACCAAATTTCTCAGACAAATACTAGTTAAACTAGGATTATTATAGCAAACCCGTGGTTTTATTTCTGGTTTCCATACTAGAACTAGAGTGTTTTTGTTATAAAGCACCAAATGTCCTTCCAGCTGAAAGTGCTGCTGTGCTTTGCCTTTATATTCTGAGCTTCCCTGAATATTCAGTAGGTTTTATTATTAGAAAGGTCTCTGAATCTGTTCACAAAATTGCAACTTTGTTCTTAAAATATTATGACTTAAGCTTGCAGTGTTGTTTTATTTTGAACATGGCCATGATCCTCTTTTGCACATTGTATTTGGATCATTACCAAAATAAACTCTCTGGTCAACAAACATTTATGAAACTATGAACATACTTTTTTCTGTCAAGGTTATCTTGAACACAGCTTGAAGCCTAAATACCATCAACAGAAATCAAAACCAAACATTTGTTATGAATGAACCACACCACCGTCGCCACCACCAACTTTTACACTTCTCTAGGTTTCTTGATTCTAGGTTTTCAATATAAGGGTCCAACGAGGATTATATATACATATAACACCACATACTGTATACATTACTCAAATAAACAATCAAGAAAGAATATGCAGATGCAGAATAAAGAAAAGTTGTTGTAATTCAGATTAATATCACATTAATCGATCGACATGCAACATTTATAATTCAAAGTGACAACAACAGCCACAGATCCATATAGTAAACGTCACAATCAACCGCGAGTCATTATTGAGTAGAAGGAATAACTTGATATGATGTTTCCCTGTCGTTCATTCTGATAAGCACCAGTGCTGTCAGTTCTGTGCATGACTGCCTGTTCATTTATTACATCCACAATATGTGTAAAATTCATCATTAAACTACTGCTGCGTCTGTAAAAGAGCGTCCAGGTACACGTTTGAACAATGAATAACGCCGCAGCCGCACCAGGCTGAGCTACAGTAACTCTATCTGCCCGTCGTCTTTCCAGGGCTCTAAAACTACAGTCAGCTCTCTATAACCAGGTGCAGAAAAATAAAACAGCACATCATCATGAATGACACATTTCTGTGCGCTACAACATCATCATGATTGCTTTCTAAAGTATGCTGTCATTGGTGTGAAGTGCTTTCATTTTGCTGGAGGTAAACAACTAGTTAACAGTGTGACGAGGGGTGAACGCAGACATCTTGTATCGCTTCCGCATCATATTATGTAAGCTGCATTTAAAACAAAGAATGGCAAAGATGTCATGGTAATGCACACACCTTTATGTCTCTCTGCCGCTGTGAACTGAAGAATTATATCATTTTATTTCATTAACACTGCATATAGGAATTTATAGTGTGTCTGATATTTGATGTTTTTATGTTTTGCTTATAGTCAATGTTTTCTTGTACAGCTGCTGTGTAACAATGACAATTGTAAACAGCGCTATATAAATAAAGCTGACTTGACTTGGCTTGAAGAATGCGCTAAATAATGCACACTGCCGGCGTTTTCAAAATAAGAGTTTTAAAGAGGACTAAAGTGATCTCGAATTCCTGTTCAGATGACATAATTACTCACAATTGTTTAGCTTGAACTGTAGGGTGGCTAAAGCTAAAGGGTTCTTTGTCATTCCTGCGCCACTCTGGTAATCTGGTCTTACATTGTGTTTTTATGGTCATTCACGTGTCAGAAAAAGCCACAAGCGCTGCCCTGCAGGCGGAGGACTGGAGTCTTAACCTGGAGATCTGTGACATCATCAATGAGACGGATGACGGGTAAGAACTTACTGAAAGGAAACCACTTGTTCTTTTTGTTCCCTCCGTTCTCTTGTTGAGTCTGAAAGTTTCTGCTGTTTCCTCAGGCCCAAAGATGCAGTGAAAGCTTTAAAGAAGAGGATGGTGGGTAACAAGAACTTCAGGGAAGTGATGTTGGCTCTGACAGTAAGTGTGATAACGCGCCACCATAACATCACTTCCTTTACGAGCAGATGTCTGTTTGTGTGGTGATCATCTGCTGCTTTTGTGTGTGTGTTTTCAGGTTCTTGAGACGTGTGTGAAAAATTGTGGCCATCGCTTTCATACGCACGTGTGTAGTAAAGAGTTTGTGGAGGGTGTTTTGGTCCGAGCAATATTTCCCAAAAACAACCCACCCATGATCCTTCACGACAGGGTGCTGAGCCTCATTCAGGTGCGTGTCACACTACATGTCTGTCATCGCGGCGGCTGGCGGTCGCACTTACTTCTCTCTCGGTTTCTTCGGCTGTGTGTCTCAGGCGTGGGCCGGAGCCTTCCGGAACGTTCCGTCTCTTGCTGGAGTTGTAAATGTGTATGAAGATTTGAGGCGCAGAGGGCTGGAGTTTCCCATGACAGATCTGGACTCTCTCTCTCCCATCCACACGCCCAACAGAGTAAACCTCTCTGATCCTGATGAATCAGACTCTGGGGCCGGATTCACAAAATATTCTTAAGAAGAAAATTACACTTAACGCACATATTTAACACTTAACTTAACGCCCAGGTCAGCTGTGGCCTAATGGTTAGAGCGTTGGGCTTGTGATCAGAAGGTTGCTGGTTCTAATCTCAGTGCCAGCAGGTCATGGCTGAAGGGCCCTTGAGCAAGGCACCTTACCCCTGATTGCTCTGCAGTAATGTGCCACTGTATAAAACTACTTGTAAGTCGCTTTGGATAAAAGCGTCTGCCAAATGAATAAATGTAAATGTAAATATTTATTCTTAAATTCGAAATTAAGAAAAATGTTGGGGATGTTTTGTACTTCTTAGGACATTTCTTTAAAAAAATCTTAAAATTGCATGTGTCACTTTATACTTTTGGAAAACAAGCAACATGCTTATGAACTTCCTATAACTCATATTTAGTTTTGTCTTACGATCAGTTTAGTGAATCCGGCCCCTGGTCTGCAAATTTCCGGTTGTCTGCGTCTGATCTCTGTCTGATCTCTGTCTTAATGATCTCACACAGAGTGTTCCAGAGAACGGCTCTGCGTCCGGTACAGACACCCTATCCTCACCATCACAACACTCTTCACAGAGCCCAGATTCACCCGCACCGGTATTACACATGTTATAGGCCGCTCAGACTGGGGTGGTCAGTAGTTTTTAGGGGTCAGTGGTTTGGGTCAATATAAGTGTGTTGGTTTCCCTCCAAAAGCAGAAACTGAGATCAGAGCTGGATCTTGTCAAAGGTAATCTTACCATCATGACTGAGATGTTAAATCAACTGAAACCAGGAGAAACTTCAGCATCAGATACTGAACTACTGCAGGTGTGTTTGTTCGTCTGTGCGTGCACGTGTGTGTGTTTGCGTGTGTTAGTGTGTGTTTTCTGTCATAGTTTTTTGTTATATTTATTGTTCTTGATGACACACGTTGTGTGTGTGTGTGTGTGTGTGTGTGTGTGTGTGTGTGTGTGTGTGTGTGTGTGTGAGCAGCAGTTGTTTTTAGTGTGTAAGCAGATGCAGCAGAGGATTGTGGAGCTGATTCCTAATCTTTCAGATGAGGAGATGACCGCAGAACTTCTGCTGCTGAATGATGATCTGAACAACATCTTCATTCGATATGAGAGGTGCTGCAATCACAGGAGTCTGCTGCATCATCACAATTCAGATTTAGATGTGTTAACCTTACCCCTCTCTCTCTGTATAAAGGTTTGATAGATTGAATAAGATGCCACGACGAGACACAGAACATCTAGAGTCACAGGTTATTTATGTTTATTGAAAAAGGCTCAATGCTTTAATAGTGTTTAAGTGTACTTTAAAGTGAAACGAACACTTAAAGAGATGAAAATTCTGTCATGAATGACTCTCCCTCAAGTCGTTCGACAACCTTGGACCTCCGTTTATCCTCAGAACGCACATCGTTTGATCAGGTCCATTGAAATAGTCCATGTGGTTGAACCTTAATTATATCAATTTTGACAACGAGGACTTTTTGTGCACAAACAAACAAAAATAAACAATAATCACAAAAAGATGAACAATAATCACTTTATATAATTAAGGCTGAACAACTGACATGGATGAATTCTAAGATGTCTTTACCCGCTGTGAAAGTTGGTTGCGTCGCAGTCAATGGCGAGTCCCAAAGCTCCCGGCTCTTCAAAACTATCTTTATTTGCGTTCTGAAGATAAACGGAGGTCCTTGGGTTGTCAAACGACTAAGAGTAATTCATTTTCATTTATGTATTTGGCAGAGAAGCTATTTTAACATGGAATTTTTTTAAACGATTATATTTGATTTCTTTAAACCGAAGGATACAGGAAACCTTATTGATCTTAGTCCTGTGTCACCATCAACCAATCAGAATACACCTTCAGCTGTCAATCAACATGCGGCTCACATTCCGCCGCCCCACACAAACAGTTCAAGTGAGAAATATATGACTTCACTGTGATGTTACATTTGATATAGCATGAGAACGACAGACCATCTCTCTGTGTCTCTCCGTCTCAGTGCATGAGGATGAGGAGTTTGATATGTTTGCTCAAACCAGAAGCAGCTCTCTGGCTGAACAGAGAAAGAGGTATTTATTCACTTTTTAAACCGAAGTAAGCAGCTCCTGTGAGTGCATTAAAATGAGCTGTGTGTGTGTGTAGTGTGAGGTATGAGGATCCTGGAGCTGTGGAAGGTCTCGCTGAAGCACTGGACACACGGCTGCAGGTCACCGCAGGGGTCAGTACACAGAGAATCAATAAAGGAATGTTCCAGATTCATCTCTATCAGCTTCAAGCTCAGGCTTTTGCACCAGTGTGTTTATATGTTGTGTGGCCTGTGTATAACGTGCATTTTGTTTCTAGTCGGAGAGGTGAGCATGATTTTCTGCTGTGGTATATTTCATATTGATGGAACTTCAGAACACTGATGTGGATGTTACACACACTCACTGTTTGTGTGCTGTTGGTGTTTCACCACAGTTACTAATCAACTAACCCTTTGTGTGTGTGTGTGTGTGTGTGTGTGTGTGTGTGTGTGTGTGTGTGTGTGTCTGTGAAGGACGCCGACAGCAGCTGGGTGCGTCAGTCTCAGTGGATTTACTCTGAGAATCTGGTGTGTTTTTAACATGTATTTATTCATGAACACAACACAAGAGTTTCTGTCGGCTGTAGAGTTAATGACTGAAGAAGCTTCTTGTGTTTCTGTGTGTTCATGTGTCACTAACATCTATCCAATATTATTATTTTACACACACGCACGCATGTTCATCTGACACATTCACATGAAAATCTTGTTTTCTAATTGTTGTTTTGTGTTCTGTCAGACTCCGGCTCCACACAGCTCTGTCATGGAGGATATTGAAAGCTGGCTGTCCAAAGAATCGGTAAAGACAATCTTTTAACACACTGAAAGCACATCAGTACAGGTCAATGAAAGAAGTAACAGTGCCATCTGTCGACTCAAGCTGAAGACAGCGACACTAGAATCCAGTTTGTTTAATAGGAGCATTGTGTAGTGTGTAGTGCTCAGCACGTCATGTGTACTGGAACCATCGTCATACATGTGCACATGTGATGTGTGAACGTGTGCTCACGTGATTTCACTACACGTTTAATCCAGTTTAGTATAAAACCGCTTTAGAAAGAATAAATGTTAGAAATGTTGATATTATGTAATGAGCATTGTGGGAGAAAAGTTTTGGTGTTATCTGCACATTTTAGTGCATCGTGTGTGATGTACAGCAGAAAGAGCAGATGTTTCCTTCACAACAGAGCAATTGGTGATATTTCTGATGATATTTTTCAGCCGGATGTTGAAGATGCTGAGGGTGTGACCAGTGAAGGTAAGAATCCGATCAGTCACTCGATATCAGAAGACACACACTGCGAGTCTGATCTCTGTTTCTTTGATTCTCTCTGACAGAGTTTGATACGTTTTTAGCAAACCGAGCAAAAGCTGCCGATCATCTTCCTTCTATGAATCAAAACTCATCTGCTCGTGTCAGTCACATGACTCCCTCACAGCCAACCAGCAAACGGGAGTAAAAACACGACCAGCTCTGAGATGCTCCACATCGTCGACGCAATATCACCTGCTGCAGTGAGATGTGATGATGTGATGTTTCATTCCAGTCTTTAGTGTGTGTTTGATCACTCATGAACCCATAAGCTGTTTGTTTTCTGTGTGCACTGAATCTTTTATTGAACGTACGAGTGTAAAAAGCATTAATTTATGTTGTAAAAGAACACTTAATACCTGTCTGCTGTCATACCTCAACTGTTTTCATGTTAATAAACATACACACGGTGTAATAGCCACACGGTTGTGTGTGTGTTTGTGTGTGTTAAAGATCATAATCCAGTCAAACCCTGAGCCCCATGACATGCCAATTAAACAGCCCTGCGGTTGCCATGGAAATCGTGGAAAGGAACTTTTTTTACAATTTAGATTTTCAGAACAGGAAAAGATTTGTCTGCTAAAATATTACATCGTCCTGAGATCGATCTCTCCGATCATGGAAAATCAAGGCAAACACATTAATCAGGAATAATAAATCTTCAAACGTTTTATGACAAAAATATATTATCAATACAACAGATGTATGTACACATTCATACAAAATGATTCTGACTGAAAATGACATG
>CM074082.1:247500-270000 GCA_037178815.1 Barbatula barbatula | reverse complement strand
AGAGTAAAAATCAGAAGCGTGACTCAGCGGATTGATGAAACTGTGATTCAGCGTGAACGCGCTAAACATGAGCGAGCAGAACGCGCTCTGTAAACATGACTGTGTGTGTTTGTGCTCTTCTCTTCCTGTGGAAATGCTGACGCTGAACATTCACTATATGCTTTTACTGCAGTAAAATGAAGTCACGCTCTTGTCGGATTTATGCCTTTTTGTAACGTTACCAGTTTTGCTCAACAACACCATAATTAAACAACAGCATACTTAAACAACACCATACTTAAACAACACCATACTTAAACAACACCATAATTAAACAACACCATACTTAAACAACACCATACTTAAACAACACCATACTTAAACAACACCATAATTAAACAACACCATAATTAAACAACACCATACTTAAACAACACCATACTTAAACAACAGCATACTTAAACAACACCATACTTAAACAACAGCATACTTAAACAACACCATACTTAAACAACACCATAATTAAACAACACCATACTTAAACAACAGCATACTTAAACAACACCATACTTAAACAACACCATAATTAAACAACACCATAATTAAACAACACCATACTTAAACAACACCATACTTAAACAACACCATACTTAAACAACACCATACTTAAACAACACCATACTTAAACAACACCATAATTAAACAACACCATACTTAAACAACACCCCACACACCAAAAACAACACCAAAAACAACACCAAAAACAACACCAAATAAACAACACCAAAAACAACACCATACTTAAACAACACCATAATTAAACAACACCATACTTAAACAACACCATACTTAAACAACACCATACTTAAACAACACCATACTTAAACAACACCATACTTAAACAACACCATACTTAAACAACACCATACTTAAACAACACCATAATTAAACAACACCATACTTAAACAACACCATAATTAAACAACACCATACTTAAACAACACCATACTTAAACAACACCATACTTAAACAACACCATACTTAAACAACACCATACTTAAACAACACCATACTTAAACAACACCATACTTAAACAACACCATACTTAAACAACACCATACTTAAACAACACCATACTTAAACAACACCATACTTAAACAACACCATAATTAAACAACACCATACTTAAACAACACCATACTTAAACAACACCATACTTAAACAACACCATACTTAAACAACACCATACTTAAACAACCCATACTTAAACACCCTCTTAAACAACACCATACTTAAACAACACCATACTTAAACAACACCATACTTAAACAACACCATACTTAAACAACACCATACTTAAACAACACCATACTTAAACAACACCATACTTAAACAACACCATACTTAAACAACACCATACTTAAACAACACCATACTTAAACAACACCATACTTAAACAACACCATACTTAAACAACACCATACTTAAACAACACCACATACATACTTAAACAACACCATACTAACAACACCATACTTAAACAACACCATACTTAAACAACACCATACTTAAACAACACCATACTTAAACAACACTCTTAACACATCATACTTAAACAACACCATACTTAAACAACACCATACTTAAACAACACCATACTTAAACAACACCATACTTAAACAACACCATACTTAAACAACACCATACTTAAACAACACCATACTTAAACAACACCATACTTAAACAACACCATACTTAAACAACACCATACTTAAACAACACCATACTTAAACAACACCATACAACACCATAATTAAACAACACCATACTTAAACAACACCATACTTAAACAACACCATACTTAAACAACACCATACTTAAACAACACCATACTTAAACAACACAAACAACACCATACTTAAACAACACCATACTTAAACAACACCATACTTAAACAACACCATACTTAAACAACACCATACTTAAACAACACCATACTTAAACAACACCATACTTAAACAACACCATACTTAAACAACACCATACTTAAACAACACCATACTTAAACAACACCATACTTAAACAACACCATACTTAAACAACACCATACTTAAACAACACCATACTTAAACAACACCATACTTAAACAACACCATACTTAAACAACACCATACTTAAACAACACCATACTTAAACAACACCATACTTAAACAACACCATACTTAAACAACACCATACTTAAACAACACCATACTTAAACAACACCATAATTAAACAACACCATACTTAAACAACACCATACTTAAACAACACCATACTTAAACAACACCATACTTAAACAACACCATACTTAAACAACACCATAATTAAACAACACCATACTTAAACAACACCATACTTAAACCCCTTTAAACAACACCATACTTAAACAACACCATACTTAAACAACACCATACTTAAACAACACCATACTTAAACAACACCATACTTAAACAACACCATACTTAAACAACACCATACTTAAACAACACCATACTTAAACAACACCATACTTAAACAACACCATACTTAAACAACACCATACTTAAACAACAGCATACTTAAACAACACCATACTTAAACAACACCATACTTAAACAACAGCATACTTAAACAACACCATACTTAAACAACACCATACTTAAACAACACCATAATTAAACAACACCATACTTAAACAACACCATAATTAAACAACACCATACTTAAACAACACCATACTTAAACAACACCATACTTAAACAACACCATACTTAAACAACACCATACTTAAACAACACCATACTTAAACAACACCATACTTAAACAACACCATACTTAAACAACACCATACTTAAACAACACCATACTTAAACAACAGCATACTTAAACAACACCATACTTAAACAACACCATACTTAAACAACAGCATACTTAAACAACACCATACTTAAACAACACCATAATTAAACAACACCATACTTAAACAACAGCATACTTAAACAACACCATACTTAAACAACACCATACTTAAACAACACCATACTTAAACAACACCATACTTAAACAACACCATACTTAAACAACAGCATACTTAAACAACACCATACTTAAACAACACCATACTTAAACAACACCATACTTAAACAACACCATACTTAAACAACAGCATAATTAAACAATACTAAACAATAGAAACAATAACGAGCCGATGGTAACATCATGTTTATTATGTTTTTACTACAAATACAACACAAACTGGTTCCTATAGAAAATGTTTACATTTAGGACATTACTAGCAGATTAAGTTCCTCTCAGTTTAATAATTTGATGCAAATCAAGAGCAATCGAATCTAAAACACATCAAGTATTTCCCAACAGAACCAGCCCGTCGACTCATACTTTTACAATGCGCATGCGCAGCTGTCCTCCGCCCGTCCGCTAGAGGCGCCGGCGAGCGCGAATATGTCGCCCTACGAGAAACTAACCCCAAGATGACGACAAGAGGCGCTTGATGTTTAATAAAGGTAAAACCAATGAAGCGCGTTAGTAAATCAAATTATGGTTCATTACTCATATAAATGTAAACGCGTTTAAATGGTGTTTATCAGAGGAACAACTTTTATTTTCCATGAATTATGCGCTAGTATTAAGTGGAGCCGGCTAGCGTGTTAGCGGAGATAAACAAACAACACACGCATACGTGCACACACAATAAACACAAACTCATACGCGTTATAAATGCTCACGCAATGTCTTAACTACGCGTTCAAAGCTCAGTAAGACACACAGTTTCTCTTTTGGAATGTTATTTGTGTGTTTTGTGTAGATGGAGAGTGAGGTCAGTCTGGTCGCGGGTCGCAGTCAGAGGGAGAAGAGAAGATCTTATAAAGACCTGTTGAGAGAAGAAGAAATGATTGATGCAGAGGTCAGAAAATCCTCCAAGAAACGACTGAAGGTAACTGATCATGACCTTCCTCATCATCATCATCCCCACACAAAGCTGTGTGTAATAACAACAGAGAAACTCAAGTGTGTTCTTCACAGGAGTCTCAAGACTTCTACACAAGCAGTGATATTCACAAGAAGAAAAAGAAACATGACGATTATTTCTATAAAGGTGAGTGATGATAACACTGAGGAATCATCCCAATTTACATTTGAATGGAGAACATGTGATTTACAGAACTTGACACGTGCAAATGTTTGGGTGAAGTTTATGTTAAACAACTGTTCATGTGTCTCTCGTGTAGATCACAGCTCGGGATCTCACCACAAAAAGCAGAAACTGTCTTCAGAGAGTCATCGGTCACTGCTGTCATCACCTGACCTGTCGACGTCTCCTCAGACAGCCATGGGTCTCCTGCAGGCCATCACCTCCCCGACGGCCGCGGCCACGGAATCACCATACCCCTCTCTCTCCCCATCAAAGGAGCGCAGGAAAGAGATGAGAAATGCCTCCTCATCCAGAAAGCAGCCGCATGTGGTGCGAGAGGGTCTGCCCGTGGTGGGCGAGGAGGTGGAGCTGGAAGGTGTGGAGACCTTCATGCATCGGTTCATTATTCTGTCCGGAAGAAATGCTTACATGCGCTCATGCATTGTCATTGTCTTTCTGCGTGTCAGGTCATTACGGCGGATGTCAGGATTTTGCAGCCGACAGCAGCGAATCATCGTCTCCTGATGGCAGCAGTTGTGGGAAGCTCATGATCCACGAGATGTCGACCCACAGCAAGAAGAAGAAGAAAAGCAAGAAGATCAAGAAAAAGAAGGATAGACACCGTGAAAAGAAGCACAGCAGTAAAACTGCAGCAGGTACGATCATCATCACATCTGATTGTTTGAGCGCCGTCGCTCCGTTCTCACCTTTCACCTTCCGTCTCAGCCTACGGCAACACAGAACGAAGCGTGCACTCTGCAGGTCATCACAGGCGTGAGGAGAAAAAGAAGAGACAAGAAGGAGGCAAACGCAAGAGCAAAGACAAAAAGGTGAGCAGAATCATGTGAGGCACAGCAGCAGATGAACCGAGAGATGTCTAGCACTGAACGTGCCCTCTAACTGTCTTTCAGAAGAAGAAGGTTTTGACAGCATATCAGATCTTTTATAAGGAGTACAGAAACAGTATCCTAGAGGAGGAGCCGGGGCTCGGTGAGTTTTCTTCTTCTTCTGTGGATAAATGGAAGTTCGAAGCAACACCCAAGTTTTAAAACCGAAAACGTTCTAGTCTGCTTATGTTTGTGCTCAGCATGTCAGTGTTGTTGTTTAAAATGTGCACCGTGCGCAGAACACACAGTGCTGCGTCTGAGATCTGTGATGATGTTGTTGATTCAGATTTCGGTGATTTGAGTAAACGTTTGGCAGATGCCTGGAAGCAGCTGCCCGAGGGAGACAAACAGGTGCCCAACATCATCGTAACATCACATAAGGTGTGTGAGGTGCCATAGCTGGCGTTCTGCTCACGCTTTGATGATTCTCAGGTGTGGCGAGAGAGATCCAAGTATCTCCAGCGGAAACAGATGAAAGCAGACGCTGTCAAACAGCATCAAACAGCATCTCAAAGACACCACAAAGACAGCAACAAGCCTAAAGGTCAGTCATCTCACGCTTTCAACATTAAAGACCAGCCGCGGGCTGACGTGTTGATGATGTCACCGTTTGTCGATCAGATCATCATCCACCTGTAGGGGGAGGCATTGCGCTGAAGAGACAGGACACAGCGGTCGCTCCGGTCCAGAACGGATCTGTGTTGCCTCTCAGAGACCCTGATGTGGATCCCATTGATGCGGCTGCTCACCTGCAGCTGCTGGGTGAATCTCTGTCTCTGATTGGCCGCAGACTGCAGGAGACTGAGGTAAAGAACTCATTGGTTCCAGTGACGCTGTCTGTCTGCGTGATGTGGCTGTGTTCGGTCAGCATCAGATGTTTTCTGTTCTGTGTGTATTGCAGGGGATGGTGACTGTGTCGGGTTCTCTGTCGGTTCTGTTGGACTCTGTTCTGTGTGCTCTGGGTCCTTTGGTTTGTCTCACCACACAGGTGTCAGAACTCAACGGATGTCCACATCAGCTGCTGGTATTGAATTGACATTTAACATAATGATAAATATTGCTGATGAGCAGAGTGATGTACACCATTTTGTGTGTGTGTGTGTGTGTGTGTGTGTGTGTGTGTCAGTCAAACACTCTAGATAACATCGCATACGTGATGCCGGGTTTATAACAGATCGCTCGCACCTCACGCGGCTGCTCTACTGATGGATGAACACCTCTGGACTCAAGCGCAGATTTGCACTGGATACATTTACAGACACTTCAATTTTTAATCTGCTACGCTCCATTTTTACCTGATCTTTGATTTTATATTTCTGTTGCGTTTCTGTTTTGTTTTCTTCCAATAAAATTGATTTTAATATGCCCTTTTAGCTCTGGGTTGGTCTGCTTCTCTTGACTTTGTTATTTAGTCTTTTCCTTGTTTGAAATAGTTGTAGATCCATCTTTCTTTTATGTTGTGAATATTTCACATTCATCAGATTATATGCGCTCAGGTGAAACTGACACACCCTCGGTGGTGTGCGGCTGCAGGTTGGGTTGGTCTAGGTGCGGTTACATGGATGTGATTCACATGTATGGAGCGCGTCTCCACCACCCAGTGCTGCATTCATGAGCACGCTGAGCAAGAGTGACAGGGGGAGAGAGAGAGAGAGAGAGAGACGCGGGGGGACAATCTGATCAGACAGAGACATATGAGCGGACAGACAGCACCATGGATTTCTCTTCTCAGGGTAAGATCTTATAATGTGATGATGACGTCTTGTGTTCTTGAAGTGTTTCATGTTTTGTGGAGAGTGTGCTGCTTCAGGTGTCTCACACATTAAGGAATTTATTTCAGATGTTTCATTTATTACACTGAAGTGGTGATTTATATTACTAGCGCGCGGCCTTGTTTTTATAGGACCTAAATACACACCAACTCATGGGGACCTGTGTCACTGTGGGGACCAAAATTGAGATCCCATGGGCAAAAATTATAAATTGTACAGAATAATATTTAAAAAAAATTAAAAAAACAAAGTTTTCTATGATCTTTAGGTTTAGAGGATAAAATATACAGTTTGTACAGTATACAAATCATTACACCTATGGCCTGTCCCCACAGAGATAATAAACCAGACGTGTGTGTGGCTGAATGTTGTTGAACTGGACTGACGTGTGAGTGTTTGAGATCAGTGTCACACAGAACAATCACTGATTCTCTACACAGTTTATGTAGAACTTGTTTCAACATTTTCATTCCAGCTCTTGTTTCCTTTTTACCATTAAATATTTGTTAGATTTCATGTTATTTCTGAAGCACTTTACAAGCTGCAGAACAAAGTATCTGTAAACATATTTTAGAATAGAGGCATGTGAAAATAAAGAATATTAAAATTAATCATTACATAATCATTTTTTGTGTTACATTGTGCAAAATGTCTTGCGATTAGTATCGATTTCATGGAATGAATTGACAGTTTCTGAATCAATGGGTTGCGCATGACATCTGGAAATAAAATATACGAAAACATAAAATCTTATTATTTTACAATTTGGCTGTTGCTGGTTGCGACTGCAAGTATAAAAAATTAAATCTCAGTTTTCAAATGAATCAGTCTGTTGAACTTCAGACTGGATGTGATTTCACTTTGTAAATGTTTTTCTTCAGCTGAACACAAACTAATACATATATATATATATCAAAATCTAGTCTTTCTATATGAGACTTATCATTTAAGTAATCCAAACAACTATGTTGGCTTCAATGTCTTCTGAAGGGAAAGCATATGTTTGTGAATGGAAACTTTAATATTTAAATTTTTCTTTAGTGATCAACATACAGATCAGCATGTCACCTCGAATATGGTCTCACATCCATAAATCTGAATCTCATTGGTGTTCAAGTGCAAAACACGCATTTGAAACACGCATTTGACGTTGAGACACAAGAACTGATGAGATTTTACATAAAGATTTCTTTAATGATGGATGGTCTCTTAAAGCTGCAACATGTTAAGTCCCATGTAAGAAAGTAACATCTCTTGAATAGTAAGTGATTCATTTTGTGGTCAATATATATATATATTTATATATGTAAAGCAGTCGTGGCCTAATGTTTAGAGAGTCGGACCTGTTGGATCCTCAGGGCTGGCGGGTAACGACTGAGGTTCCCTTGAGCAAGGCACCTGACCCCTTCTTGGTCGCTGCAGTGATAGCTGCCCACTGCTCTTGGTGTACGTGTGTTCACTACTCTCTGGACGGGTTAAATGCAGAGGTCACATTTCGGGTATGTGTCACCATATCTGACAAAAAGATCACTTTCATATTTATCGTATTATTTTTGCTGAACTTTGTGTGCGTGTCAGTGTCTGATCTCTGATGAACAGTGTTGTGCGTGTTTCAGTGTCTGATCTCTGATGAACAGTGTTGTGTGCGTGTCAGTGTCTGATCTCTGATGAACAGTGTTGTGTGCGTTTCAGTGTCTGATCTCTGATGAACAGTGTTGTGCGTGTTTCAGTGTCTGATCTCTGATGAACAGTGTTGTGCGTGTGTCAGTGTCTGATCTCTGATGAACAGTGTTGTGTGCGTTTCAGTGTCTGATCTCTGATGAACAGTGTTGTGCGTGTTTCAGTGTCTGATCTCTGATGAACAGTGTTGTGCGTGTGTCAGTGTCTGATCTCTGATGAACAGTGTTGTGCGTGTGTCAGTGTCTGATCTCTGATGAACAGTGTTGTGCGTGTTTCAGTGTCTGATCTCTGATGAACAGTGTTGTGTGTCGTGTCAGTGTCTGATCTCTGATGAACAGTGTTGTGCGTGTTCAGTGTCTGATCTCTGATGAACAGTGTTGTGCGCGTGTCAGTGTCTGATCTCTGATGAACAGTGTTGTGCGTGTGTCAGTGTCTGATCTGATCTCTGATGAACAGTGTTGTGCGTGTTTCAGTGTCTGATCTCTGATGAACAGTGTTGTGCGTGTTTCAGTGTCTGATCTCTGATGAACAGTGTTGTGCGCGTGTCAGTGTCTGATCTCTGATGAACAGTGTTGTGCGTGTTTCAGTGACTGATCTCTGATGAACAGTGTTGTGTGCGTTTCAGTGTCTGATCTCTGATGAACAGTGTTGTGCGTGTTTCAGTGTCTGATCTCTGATGAACAGTGTTGTGTGTTCAGTGCTGTTTCAGTGTCTGATCTCTGATGAACAGTGTTGTGGTTCGTTAGTGTCTGATCTCTGATGAACAGTGTTGTGCGTGTTCAGTGTCTGATCTCTGATGAACAGTGTTGTGCGTGTTTCAGTGACTGATCTCTGATGAACAGTGTTGTGGTGTCAGTGTCTGATCTCTGATGAACAGTGTTGTGTGTGTTTCAGTGTCTGATCTCTGATGAACAGTGTTGTGCGTGTTTCAGTGTCTGATCTCTGATGAACAGTGTTGTGTGTTTCAGTGTCTGATCTCTGATGAACAGTGTTGTGCGTGTTTCAGTGTCTGATCTCTGATGAACAGTGTTGTGTGTGTGTCAGTGTCTGATCTCTGATGAACAGTGTTGTGTGTGTGTCAGTGTCTGATCTCTGATGAACAGTGTTGTGCGTGTTTCAGTGTCTGATCTCTGATGAACAGTGTTGTGTGTCTGTTTGCGTGTGTCAGTGTCTGATCTCTGATGAACAGTGTTGTGCGTGTTTCAGTGTCTGATCTCTGATGAACAGTGTTGTGTGTGTTTCAGTGTCTGATCTCTGATGAACAGTGTTGTGTGCGTGTGTCTGATCTCTGATGAACAGTGTTGTGTGTGTTTCAGTGTCTGATCTCTGATGAACAGTGTTGTGCGTGTTTCAGTGTCTGATCTCTGATGAACAGTGTTGTGTGTGTTTCAGTGTCTGATCTCTGATGAACAGTGTTGTGTGTGTGTTCAGTGTCTGATCTCTGATGAACAGTGTTGTGTGTGTTTCAGTGTCTGATCTCTGATGAACAGTGTTGTGTGCGTGTTTCTGATCTTTGATAACAGTGTTGTGTGTGTTTCAGTGTCTGATCTCTGATGAACAGTGTTGTGTGTGTTTCAGTGTCTGATCTCTGATGAACAGTGTTGTGTGCGTGTTCAGTGTCTGATCTCTGATGAACAGTGTTGTGTGTGTTTCAGTGTCTGATCTCTGATGAACAGTGTTGTGTGTGTTTCAGTGTCTGATCTCTGATGAACAGTGTTGTGTGTGTTTCAGTGTCTGATCTCTGATGAACAGTGTTGTGTGTGTTTCAGTGTCTGATCTCTGATGAACAGTGTTGTGTGTGTTTCAGTGTCTGATCTCTGATGAACAGTGTTGTGTGTGTCAGTGTCTGATCTCTGATGAACAGTGTTGTGTGTGTTTCAGTGTCTGATCTCTGATGAACAGTGTTGTGTGTGTTTCAGTGTCTGATCTCTGATGAACAGTGTTGTGTGTGTTTCAGTGTCTGATCTCTGATGAACAGTGTTGTGTGCGTTTCAGTGTCTGATCTCTGATGAACAGTGTTGTGTGCGTTTCAGTGTCTGATCTCTGATGAACAGTGTTGTGTGTGTCGTTGTGTCTGATCTCTGATGAACAGTGTTGTGTGTGTCTTCAGTGTCTGATCTCTGATGAACAGTGTTGTGTGCGTGTTCAGTGTCTGATCTCTGATGAACAGTGTTGTGCGTGTTTCAGTGTCTGATCTCTGATGAACAGTGTTGTGTGCGTTTCAGTGTCTGATCTCTGATGAACAGTGTTGTGTGTTCGTGTCTGATCTCTGATGAACAGTGTTGTGTGTGTTTCAGTGTCTGATCTCTGATGAACAGTGTTGTGTGCGTTTCAGTGTCTGATCTCTGATGAACAGTGTTGTGTGTGTTTCAGTGTCTGATCTCTGATGAACAGTGTTGTGTGTGTTTCAGTGTCTGATCTCTGATGAACAGTGTTGTGTGTGTTTCAGTGTCTGATCTCTGATGAACAGTGTTGTGTGTGTTTCAGTGTCTGATCTCTGATGAACAGTGTTGTGTGTGTTTCAGTGTCTGATCTCTGATGAACAGTGTTGTGTGCGTTTCAGTGTCTGATCTCTGATGAACAGTGTTGTGTGTGTTTCAGTGTCTGATCTCTGATGAACAGTGTTGTGTGTGTTTCAGTGTCTGATCTCTGATGAACAGTGTTGTGTGTGTTTCAGTGTCTGATCTCTGATGAACAGTGTTGTGTGTGTTTCAGTGTCTGATCTCTGATGAACAGTGTTGTGTGCGTTTCAGTGTCTGATCTCTGATGAACAGTGTTGTGTGTGTTTCAGTGTCTGATCTCTGATGAACAGTGTTGTGTGCGTTTCAGTGTCTGATCTCTGATGAACAGTGTTGTGTGTGTTTCAGTGTCTGATCTCTGATGAACAGTGTTGTGTGTGTTTCAGTGTCTGATCTCTGATGAACAGTGTTGTGTGCGTTTCAGTGTCTGATCTCTGATGAACAGTGTTGTGTGTGTTTCAGTGTCTGATCTCTGATGAACAGTGTTGTGTGTGTTTCAGTGTCTGATCTCTGATGAACAGTGTTGTGTGCGTTTCAGTGTCTGATCTCTGATGAACAGTGTTGTGTGTGTTTCAGTGTCTGATCTCTGATGAACAGTGTTGTGTGCGTTTCAGTGTCTGATCTCTGATGAACAGTGTTGTGTGTGTTTCAGTGTCTGATCTCTGATGAACAGTGTTGTGTGTGTTTCAGTGTCTGATCTCTGATGAACAGTGTTGTGTGCGTTCTCAGTGTCTGATCTCTGATGAACAGTGTTGTGTGTGTCTTCTCTTCTTCTTCTTGAACAGTGTTGTGTGCGTTTCAGTGTCTGATCTCTGATGAACAGTGTTGTGTGTGTTTCAGTGTCTGATCTCTGATGAACAGTGTTGTGTGTGTTTCAGTGTCTGATCTCTGATGAACAGTGTTGTGTGTGTTTCAGTGTCTGATCTCTGATGAACAGTGTTGTGTGTGTTTCAGTGTCTGATCTCTGATGAACAGTGTTGTGTGTGTTTCAGTGTCTGATCTCTGATGAACAGTGTTGTGTGCGTTTCAGTGTCTGATCTCTGATGAACAGTGTTGTGTGTGTTTCAGTGTCTGATCTCTGATGAACAGTGTTGTGTGCGTTTCAGTGTCTGATCTCTGATGAACAGTGTTGTGTGCGTTTCAGTGTCTGATCTCTGATGAACAGTGTTGTGTTTTTCATTCTGATCTCTGATGAACAGTGTTTCAGTGTCTGATCTCTGATGAACAGTGTTGTGTGTGTTTCAGTGTCTGATCTCTGATGAACAGTGTTGTGTGCGTTTCGTTTCAGTGTCTGATCTCTGATGAACAGTGTTGTGTGTGTTTCAGTGTCTGATCTCTGATGAACAGTGTTGTGTGTGTTTCAGTGTCTGATCTCTGATGAACAGTGTTGTGTGCGTTTTTCAGTGTCTGATCTCTGATGAACAGTGTTGTGTGTGTTTCAGTGTCTGATCTCTGATGAACAGTGTTGTGTGTGTTTCAGTGTCTGATCTCTGATGAACAGTGTTGTGTGTGTTTCAGTGTCTGATCTCTGATGAACAGTGTTGTGTGTGTTTCAGTGTCTGATCTCTGATGAACAGTGTTGTGTGTGTTTCAGTGTCTGATCTCTGATGAACAGTGTTGTGTGTGTTTCAGTGTCTGATCTCTGATGAACAGTGTTGTGTGTGTTTCAGTGTCTGATCTCTGATGAACAGTGTTGTGTGTGTTTCAGTGTCTGATCTCTGATGAACAGTGTTGTGTGTGTTTCAGTGTCTGATCTCTGATGAACAGTGTTGTGTGTGTTTCAGTGTCTGATCTCTGATGAACAGTGTTGTGTGTGTTTCAGTGTCTGATCTCTGATGAACAGTGTTGTGTGTGTTTCAGTGTCTGATCTCTGATGAACAGTGTTGTGTGTGTTTCAGTGTCTGATCTCTGATGAACAGTGTTGTGTGTGTTTCAGTGTCTGATCTCTGATGAACAGTGTTGTGTGTGTTTCAGTGTCTGATCTCTGATGAACAGTGTTGTGTGTGTTTCAGTGTCTGATCTCTGATGAACAGTGTTGTGTGCGTTTCAGTGTCTCTTGATGAACAGTGTTGTGTGTGTTTCAGTGTCTGATCTCTGATGAACAGTGTTGTGTGTGTTTCAGTGTCTGATCTCTGATGAACAGTGTTGTGTGCGTTTCAGTGTTTCTCTTGTCTGTCTGATCTCTGATGAACAGTGTTGTGTGTGTTTCAGTGTCTGATCTCTGATGAACAGTGTTGTGTGTTTCAGTGTCTGATCTCTGATGAACAGTGTTGTGTGTGTGTTCAGTGTCTGATCTCTGATGAACAGTGTTGTGTGTGTTTCAGTGTCTGATCTCTGATGAACAGTGTTGTGTGTGTTTCGTTCTGATCTTTTAACAGTGTTGTGTGTGTTTCAGTGTCTGATCTCTGATGAACAGTTTTGTGTGTGTTTCAGTGTCTGATCTCTGATGAACAGTGTTGTGTGTGTTTCAGTGTCTGATCTCTGATGAACAGTGTTGTGTGTGTTTCAGTGTCTGATCTCTGATGAACAGTGTTGTGTGTGTTCAGTGTCTGATCTCTGATGAACAGTGTTGTGTGTGTTTCAGTGTCTGATCTCTGATGAACAGTGTTGTGTGCGTTTCAGTGTCTGATCTTTGATGAACAGTGTTGTGTGTGTTTCAGTGTCTGATCTCTGATGAACAGTGTTGTGTGTGTTTCAGTGTCTGATCTCTGATGAACAGTGTTGTGTGCTTTTGTCTATCTCTGATGAACAGTGTTGTGTGTGTGTCAGTGTCTGATCTCTGATGAACAGTGTTGTGTGTGTTTCAGTGTCTGATCTCTGATGAACAGTGTTGTGTGCGTTTCAGTTGTCTGATCTCTGATGAACAGTGTTGTGTGCGTTTTTTTTCTTTTTTTTCAGTGTCTGATCTCTGATGAACAGTGTTGTGTGTGTTTCAGTGTCTGATCTCTGATGAACAGTGTTGTGTGTGTTTCAGTGTCTGATCTCTGATGAACAGTGTTGTGTGTGTGCTCAGTGTCTGATCTCTGATGAACAGTGTTGTGTGTGTTTCAGTGTCTGATCCTCTGATGAACAGTGTTGTGTGTGTTTCAGTGTCTGATCTCTGGGGGCGGGGCTACAGAATATGTATTCAGTCTTATTCAGCATCAGTTTTTATTCAAGGGCCAGTTGCTTAAAATTTTCCGCTAAGTTAAAATTGTGTTTCACTATCTAGCAATTATCAATTAGTAAGGGCTATTAGCCGTGCTTTTAAGATTTCAATTTGACCAATTTACCTTTTATGTAACTGATGGGTCTTGAAGAAAATAATTAGACGACTAACTTGTAAGACTCGTCTAAGGAGTTTATGCAACCGGCTCCAGGACTGATCTTCAGGCCTGATTGTGTAAATGATGAAAGAGATCTACATCTGATCCGACGGGTCATACTGAATCTCATTCTGTCTGTCATTTAAAGGTGAAGTGGATCATTTCTCAGCTAATAGTGTCTTTCAGAATGGACAGAATAAAAATAGCCCCTGACACAACACACACATCACTGCATTACCAACATGACTCCAGAACTCACTCTTCATCAAGCTCATTCCAACATAACACTAGCAATAATTCTCATTCAGAAAACACACATTTCATTCATAACACACTGACCTAAAAAACACCAACAACACGCAGCGTTACAGAAATGATTCACTTGTATTTTGGGAGTTTGAATGAATCAGTATTTTATCTAGAATCACCACTTTATGAATTCACTTTATGAATATCTAATCCAACGCCGACAGTCTTCAGGAGAAATGTCTTCACACTCACATTCATGTACAGTAAAGATCCGTATTGTACTTCAGCTCATGAATGTTCTCTAAATGTTCTTGCAGTAATGTTCAGTAATTTCTCTTATTCTTAAATTGTTAATGGAACGTTTAGAAAGGTTTTCAGGAAGGTAAGCATGTGTGTCGTAGAAGCCACAGTCACTTCTGAGAGAAAAGAGCGTCATGTGAATTCAGATCTGATGTGTGTGATCTGTTGCTCAGGTGGAGAAGATGATTGCGATGAACGGAGGATTCACCCTAAACACAGACCAGGAGATGCTGGAGAAATCCCAGCCGAAGCTCAATGCTACAGGAACAAGATCATGGAACAGACTCATAGATCAGAGTGACAGCACTGAGGAAACAGGAAGTGATGCGATGATTGAGACGCAGTTGGTCAACGTACTTCACTCGCAGCGACATGAGAGTGATCAAACACAGATGACACACTCGCCGCTGGAGAGAAGCTCCAGTTTCAAACTCAACAGAGGTCTGACGTTCACATATATACAGCAGCAACACATCAAAGTTTAAATGATTCAAATTCCATCAAACAGGTGACATACATTCTGATGGAGTGTGTTTGTGTCTGCAGAGGGCGCTATTCTCAATAACATACTGGAGGTGTCGGAGACTCACAACAACCAAAACTTCATCAACACCAGTGAGTCGATTCATTTCACACGCTGCTCATTGAGATATGCTTGCGTAGGTTTTGCTTTGAGTCCGTGATGCTGTGACATCCATCAGAAACACTGATGTGATTTAACAACATTTGTGATCTTCAAGTTTGTTCTCGAATGTAAAAACACAACACAATTTGATCATATGGAGCAAATGATTTGTCTGTCTGTGATTGTGTAACATTGATGTTTTGTCCTTCAGTTCATCACAGTATTAAAAAGGTTGTGGACGGCAGTGAAACATTCTCGTCCTCCACTGATGTTCAGAATGATTCTGAGCTGAGGATGATTCTGTTGGGCCGTCGTGGTTCTGGGAAGAGTGAGGCTGGAAACATCATTCTGGGCTGTGAGGTGTTCGAACGACACACTGATGACGTCACAGCGTCGCCTCAGGAGTGTGTGAAAGGCCAAACGCTTGTACAGAACCAGCGGGTCGGTGTCACATGATTTATTTTCTGAACTGAGCTCCACGGCACACATCAGACGAATGCAGATCATCATCTCCCTCTCTCCCTCTCTCTCTCTCTCTCTCTCTCTCTCTCTCTCTCTCTTGTCAGGTGTCTGTGGTTGACACACCAGACTGGTTCGATTCAGAGAGAGCTCCTGAAGAGGTCAAACGGCAGATCTCCAGATGTCTAGTTCTATCTGCTCCGGGTCCACACATCTTCCTGATGTGCGTCCCCGTCGACCGACCCGCCCACTCTGAGCTGCCGTCTCTGTGCGCGCTGGAGGGCGTGTTCGGACCCGACGCCGTCCGCCGGCACACACTTGTCCTCTTCACGCACTCTGACCTGCTGCCGGAGGTGGTGGGCATGGAGGGGGTCGAGGCGTACATCGCCTCCCGCCACCCAGAGATGCTGGAGCTGGTGCAGAAATGCGGCGACCGCTATCACGTGCTGCGGCGCGGAGACCGAGGCGGCGTGACCGAGCTGCTGGACAAAGTGCAGCAGACAGTGAGAGAGAGTGGAGGAGGTTACTACAGCAGTTCGCTTGACCGGGAGGCCGGAAGTGGGAGACAAGAGGAGATCTCCACCATTCGGAGAGACAGACAGCAGAACCTGTCCCACACTCTGCATGATCTAAAGGAGACAGAAGAAGAGGAGGAGCTTGCAGCTGGGAAGAACATCCATCTGGAGTCCGTGGCGCTCCTCTCCACCTCCGCACAATCTCCGTCGCTGCTGCGCTCCGTCTGTGAGAGTGCGGGCTCAGGTGTGAAGCGCGTGCCGAAGGTTCCAGCTGTAGGAGCTCTGCTGGGAGCGGCGCTGGGCGTGTTTCTCTCCGGAGCTGTAGGAGGCGCTGTGGGAGCGGCGCTGGGCTCGGTCGTCTGTGAGGTTGGACGGCGGCGGTACAGTAAACAGAAAACTGAGTAGCAAAAGATGAGTGTGAAAGCATGTGCTGATGTTAGTGTGTCGGAACAAATCAATGTGAACTGTAAAATGTTGCTCATGTACGATATAAAATGTGTACAAACTCTAATTATAATAATAATCTTATTTCTTAAAAAAAAGTATTTCTTACATAAATAAAATTGTCATTTTAAATTGTGTTTGTGTTAATAATATCTCAATAGTATCTGAATTCTTAATGTTTGATGCTTTTGCTTTGTTCTAATGACAAACTTTAAACACAAGAATGATTTTTTTATATTCTTTTTATATTGTTTTATAATATTACTATTTATTCCTTTCGCGCTTTTATTCACCATGACTTAAAGTACATTTAATCTATACTACATTGTTTTATAAGTTTGCACAAAATAAAACAATTAACTGAAATGCTTTGATGAGAAAATGTCCAGTAACTTTAACGTGTGCAGGTCATAACAGAGTTTAGTCTTGATCTTTTTTTGGAAGTGTGACCATTAACTGGTTTTCTGCAAATGTTTATATTTAGTTCACATTTCTGAGACGCATTTAAGTTGATTAACAAAAGTGACAGTTTTTATAGTGTAATGAGTGTATATTGTGTGTGAGTAGAGGAAGTGTCTCTCAGTGTCAATAGGGATGTCGTAACCGTGGTAACCACAGCAGGAAAGATGAAACAGGTACTCGAGTACAGTGCCGGGGTATGTTACCCATAATGCCCTGCTGTGTGTTGGGGGGGGCTGTGGTTATTGCTTCACACCAGCCTCCCCACTGTGGCCTCCGTATCAGAGGAAAAACCTCTCACACATCCAGAGCCACCACAGGCCTGTGATTCAACACACAATTACAGTTACACAAGTTTTCCTTCCCACCGTGCGGTCTGCAGGAGCGTGTGTGTGCGGGGGGGCAGTTTTCACTCCGTTCCATCTCTGTGTAACTGTACTGGTGGGTTCAGGAAGCTGTTTGGCCAGCGATGACACTGCATCAACTGTGTGTGTTTCCTGACAGAATGAGCGTATCACCCCCCCAGGTGAACTCTCTTGACCTCTGACCCCCCCAAACACACACACACGTTACCACAGCTGCAGCAGCCTCTAGTGTGACTGACAGTTTTTCCATCTCGCTTCCATTCTCACGGATCTCTCCGGCCGGAGGACGAACCTTTTAACACAATTTTCCGTCTCTTTCAAACTCTCGACACGACTCTGCAGGATGAAAAATCTTGGAATAAACGAATCACACAACAGGCCGACACAAGCAGACAGCGTCACTTCCACTCGAGTAAGAAAGAAAGACACCATCCATCAAATGAAGAGCAGTCACAAAGTTTAATAAAAAAACGTCTGTTAGATCAAAAATAAATGTGGCCGATCAATAATTCTCTCAGCTCTACTCCTGATGACTATTTGATCATTTACAGTCATAATGGAAATACAGAATATAACCCAGAAATATATTTTTTCATGAATAAAACTGAAGTTGTGGACACTTAAACACTGAACTAGAAAATCAAACATTCTACTGAATCAAAATCTACATAAACCGATGTTTCCAGCAAAACAAAAATCATATCATGCAGTGTTGGGTGTAACTAGTTACAAAGTAATTTAACAACTTCTCCCTTGAAAGAGTAAAGTAAGGGATAACTCTTATTTTTCCTGAAGTTAATATGTAGTTTTATGTTATTTATTTGAATGAATTAAAAGAGCTGTTTCATGTGTATCCTTGAATCACTTGACTTATCAAAGTTGATGTAGGATATAGAAAGTAATAATTAAATAAAATCTTTTTGGAGAGAGTCATTTGTAAAGTAATCTAATGACACTATTGAATATGTATATCAAATAACTTTTTCAGAGTAACTTGCCCAACATGTTAACACACACACGTTTATATCAGCTCATTCACACTTATGTCAACACATAAAACAGATGTCGCTTCTCTTCAGGGTTTATCTCTGTTCACACACACGCTTATATTCTCTTCAACCCAATTCACAGCTGAAATTCTGATGACTGAATTCACATTAAGTCAACAAGAACAAACAAGCAGTTTAAAAACAACAACTTAAAGTAACTTTAAATCTTTTACTGATATGTTAAAGGAATACATCACCCAAAAATGACATTTCTGTCATCATTTACACTCCTTTGAGTTGTTCCAAATCTGTATAAATGTATTTGTTCTGATAAACAAAGGGAAAGATATTTGAACAAAATGCTGACAAGTTATTGGACCACATTGACTACCTTATTATATTCTTTTGTTCTGTTGAACACAAAAGAAGATATTTTAAAGAGTGTAGGAAAGCAAACAGTTCAAATATCTTTGTCTGTATTCAACCAACGATGAGTGAGTAATTGACGACAGACTTTTCTTAATTTCTGGGTGAACCCTTCCTTTAAAGGATCTCCAATGTTGTACTTGATTCCTCATCTGAGACGTTTTCTAACACATCAGCACTTCTTCTGTGTGTGAGAGGAACACAAATGCAGAACTGACTGATGTCAACACATCAAATAAAGATTTGTGCGTTAACAACAGGAGCACTACGTGATGCCGTCAGAGAAAAAACATCGATTTATAGTTTCAGTTTCCGGTCTGTAGTTGTTTATCATCACTGATAGTCGCTCGCAGTGACCACCAGAATCTGTTCCTGAACCCCAGTGCTGCTAGGTTTCCCCCTGACGCTCTCCTCACCATCTGTGTCGCCATAGCAACTGGAGCCCGGCGACGCCGTCGGCTGCATCAGGGAGTCCGTGGAGTCTCTGCGTCTCGCCGCATCAGCATCATCTTCTCCCTCCACCGAAGCGTCCAGCGTTATTTTACGCGGCCGATCGCTCCCCTGATCGTTCAGTAGCCTGACGAGGAAGTTGATGTACTTCATGGCCAGTCGCAGGATCTCATTCTTACTGAGTTTTTTGTCGGGCGGATGAGTCGGGATGAGTTTGCGCAATTCCGAAAAAGCTCCATTTACATTTTGCTGCCGCCAACGTTCACGACTGTTCGTGAAAACACGGCGAGCCAACTTCTGAGGAGGACCTGAAGGAGACCAACATGACACGATGTGAGATCCTGCTGAAAACTAACGGAGTTATCATATGATGATTCTTACACGAGTAAACAAACAAAACATCTTCACACTTCACATGAATAAAGTAAATTCACCTTCATTGAGCTCCAACTCAAAGTGTGCGGACGGCCGTCTCTTCATATGAGCGCCGCTAAAGATCCCGAAACCTCCAGACGGAGTGAGAAAGGAGCTGAGGAGGAGAAATGAGTCAGAAAAGCCTTCATAAAGAGAAGAAACAAATGCAGACACGTCAATCCATAGAAACACTTGAGATGATGGACAGACGTGATGACATGACAATCGCTCTCATTACACATCAGACTGTCTGACAAGAGAAAACAAACAGATGAAGGATGAAACACACACACCATCATTTATGCACTTTGATGAGTTCAGCAGAGTTTTAAAGAGCATTAATTTAAGGTCAACCCACAATATGACAAACTATAAATGATCCGATTTGTGAACTGGATCAATTGATTGATTCAATAATCTGCTTCAAATGAACCGTTTGTGGATGGATCAGAAATGACTCTTATCTTATGAAATGAAAAGACCTGGTGTGTGAGGTTTGACCTCAGCACACGGGTCATTTTGCATCATGAGTAATTGTCATAATTTCATGGATAGAAAAGTCATATTTACAGTGAATCATCACAGAATCTTGTGACTGTGTTTCTTTCGGGTCTCTCACCTGTTGATAAAGGGGTGAGTCTGGAGAAACGGGGAGGGGCGGAGGGCGGTGGTGGGACCGGTGCAGGACAGCGAGGACAGATGTGCCAGACGCAGTTCCGCCGGGTGGTGCGGGAGCGAGGGTGCGGGGTGCAGGGCCGTCAGTGGGGGGGGCAGCATGGGGGGTTTGCTGTGACCCAGATTAATAACGGGGATGTCGGGATGGAGAGCGGTCGATGGCAAGGAGGAGGAGATGTGGGCGGAGTCTGTGGATGATGCAGGTGGGCTCTGCCGGAGGGGTGTCGTAGCCTTTGAACGGCTCGTTTCTGCCTCCGCTTTCACAGCATCATCATCAGCGGCCGGAAGGCTGGTGTGAGGTGGACTAAGACACGGGGAGTGGGGGGGCGTGGAGGGGGGCTCAGGCTTCTCCATCGTCACCTGAGGCTGAGATGATCTCAGCGTCTTCTCATTGTGTTTCTGTAACGCTCATCTACGGCTCACGCGTCTCTGATTCACTCGCTTCTGTAACAACACAAATCATGTGATGATGATTTCTGAACAGTTCTGCATGATTCTGTAGCTCATCTCATTGAGCAGTGGTTCTCAAACTGTGGTAACCGTACCTAATGGTACTTGAAGAGACCCCTAGTGGTATGTGACACGACAGAAAATTCTAAACTCTTTATCCCCTGGTTAGGCCTGGTTTCCCTCTGAGGTTTTTTTCTCCTCCAATGGAGTTTTGGGTTCCTCGCCACCGTTTGCAAACTGTTTTACACTGTTTGCCTGGCCGGGGGGCTGCTAGAATTTGATAGTCTTATTTAATTAACACTGCATATAGGAATTTATAGTCTGTCTGATATCTGACCTGTGTTTTGACTTGCATAACCTTAGATGTTTTGCTTATAGTCAATGTTTTCTTGTACAGCTGCTGAGTAACAATGACAATTGTAAAAAGCGCTATATAAATAAAGCTGACTTGACTTATAATTATTTCGTGTTTTAAATGCAATTTTCAAAAAAACATATTTAAGGACGAAGTACTGTACATTTCTCTCTGAGACAATTGGGTCGTTCCAGACATTGTTCAGAAGAACAGCATACTTTGATTCAAAACATTGATTATAGAGGGAAAAACATATAAAGTGAAAATGAAAGACTGCTCAGCCAAAATGATATCAAATGATTTAAAATGTCTGATGTTCCTAGAGTACAGGAACAATGAGAAGACTCCTACCTGAAAACTATCGAAGAAGCCCCCGCAGAAACAACAACATTTACATTTACATTTACATTTATTCATTTGGCAGACGCTTTTATCCAAAGCGACTTACAAGTAGTTTTATACAGTGGCACATTACTGCAGAGCAATCAGGGGTAAGGTGCCTTGCTCAAGGCCCTTCAGTCATGACCTGCTGGCCCTGAGATTAGAACCAGCAACCTTCTGATCACAAGCCCAACGCTCTAACCATTAGGCCACAGCTGACCCCAACATGTGCTGAAGAGGTCACAATTTGCCTATTTATCAGATTCCAGGGATCATGGATCAGTTTGAGTACATAAAAATACTTAAAAGATGTCATGTTGCCTTATGCCAAAGAGGAATGCCCTTGAAATGTGTGTTTCAACAAGACAACGACCCCAAACACACCAGTAAGGAAACAGCATCATGGTTCCAGACCAACAAGATTAGCTTATGAAGTGGCCAGCTCAATCTCCAGACCTTCATCCAACAGAAAACTTGTGGGGTGAGATGAAAAACACTGTTTCTGAGGCAAAAGCCACAATATTGCAGTGCAATCGTCCTGCGATGGAATATATGTTCACAGGTGACAGAAGCTGCTCGACTACATGCAACACATATGTCAAGCGGTTCTCAGAAACCGTGGCAGAAT
>CM074082.1:187500-242500 GCA_037178815.1 Barbatula barbatula | reverse complement strand
AGAGAGAGAGAGAGAGAGAGAGAGAGAGAGAGAGAGAGAGAGAGAGAGAGAGAGAGAGAGAGAGAGAGAGAGAGAGAGAGAGAGAGAGAGAGAGAGAGAGAGAGAGAGAGAGAGAGAGAGAGAGAGAGAGAGAGAGAGAGAGAGAGAGAGAGAGAGAGAGAGAGAGAGAGAGAGAGAGAGAGAGAGAGAGAGAGAGAGAGAGAGAGAGAGAGAGAGAGAGAGAGAGAGAGAGAGAGAGACAGTTTTCCGCTCTCTGCTGGACAGGCGGATGTACTTGTACAATATGTTGATGGCTGATAAGAGCCAACAAATGCCTGTAAACCTCAGATAAACCCCCCCTTTCTTTCTCTCTTTCTCTCTCTCTCTAATGTATGTCACTACCGTAAAAAACTATACATAAGAAACACTCAAGACACTGAAATCAGAACAGAAATCACAGTGTTCATAGATCGTCTCTCAAACTCTGTGTGTGTGTAGTTTGGTGTCATGTCAGTGGTGATCTTGGTGTCTCTGTGATAAATTGAGAGCTTAAACAGCACTGTGAAACTCTCAGTTTCCAAAAATATATCACAACATTCAGTCAAACACGCACACACACAAGTTCCAGTAGTGAGATGTCATTTATTTTCAGCCGTTTATTCTTTACTTAGTGTCTTAGCTCTCTTTGGGAGGATATCATGAGGGGTTTCACATCACTCTTATAATACATAGATACACATTAAATGATATTGATCATTAAAGGACTAATACATGGGCAACATATGAACAAACTCACACACATTTCCTTCATATAAACACTTGTGTCAGATATACACATCAGTCAGGCAGACACAACTGTTCAGAGCAGTGACGGTTTCAGATCAATGAATTATTGCAAGTAGCACCTGATGACCGCCGGAGAACACACATGAACTCAAATGAACTTTAGAGCTGTGACTCTTTACTTCAAGATTATATTTATCTTTGTCCTGTTGTCTGATGCAATCAAGATAAACGTTTTGGTTCAGATGGTGTGAAGCGTGTGTAAAAAGACAAGTGTGTCTTGCCTAAAGTCAAGCGGGGTGGTGGGAGTGTCGTGGTCTGGAGCTGCGTGAGTGCTTCGGCACTGGGGAGCTAAAGTTCACTGAGGGAACCATGAATGCCAACATGTACTGTGACATACGGAAGCAGAGCATGATCCCCTCCCTCCGGAGACTGGGCCAAACACACATCCAAGACGTCCACTGCCTTGCTATAGAAGCTGAGGGTAAAGGTGATGGACTGGCCATTGACCTAAACCCCATTGACCATCTGTAGGGCATCCTCAAACAGAAGGTGGAGGAGCGCAAGGTCTCCGTGATGTCAACATGGACGAGTGGAAGAGGACTCCAGTGGCAACCTGGGGAGCTCTGGTGAACTCCGTGCCCAAGAGGGTTAATGCAGTGCTGGTAAATAATGGTGGCCACACAAAATATTGACACTTTAGGCCCAATTTGGACATTTTCACTTTGGGGTGTACTCACTTTTATTGCCGGTGTTGAGTTCTTTTGAGGGGACAGCAAATTTACACTCTTATACAAGCTGTACACTCACTACTTTACATTGCAGCAAAGTATCATTTCTTCAGTGTTGCCACATGAAAAGATATAATAAAATATTTACAAAAATGTGAGAGGTATACTCGCTTCTGTGAGATACTGCAACAGTGAACCAATGAGCCATAACAAACATCTGGAAAAAACACAGAATTATCCTGGACTTATGAAGAATAAAAGTTGACATTCTGCTGAAGCTCACAGATATCATCACCCTCACTCGCTCCCTCGCACCTGCAAGTATGACTCAATTTAATCTTCACGCGTGGCTGCTCTTGTGTAAAACACACGTTACTACAGTCCAAACAAACCGCCTCATATCACTCCCTTTAGAGCGCTGCTGTAAATCATTCAAGAACAAAACATGAAATAAAACTAAAAGCTTGAACACCGTATGAAAACTGTGTTTGTGTGTGTGTGCTGCCAAGTGCTCTGTACCCAGGATGCACCTGGAGCAGCAGAGGGAGGATGTCAGGGACAGCTGTTTCCTGTCCACACTTCCTGTTTCAGCAGGGGGGGCATGGGTTAAATGTTGGGGCAATGAGGGGGGAATTGGAGGGGTTTGGTGTCTTGGTGAGAGTGTCAGTCATTCTCTAAACAGGATATATCTGCCACGGTCACAGGTGTGACAAACAAAGCATTATTCATTACTAATGTCTTCATACGCTGTGGAGGGGCCGGCTGGTGTCCAATTGAGAGGGAGGGTCCGATGCGAAGAGGCCAAGAGCCAAATCCTCGATTGCCTTTAAAGCCCGCATTTAATATGGAACATACAGCTTCAGAGGATGTGACTTGTGTTATATATTTATCTTTTTATAGGGTCACACAGACGCATACACACAAGCTGATTTGACAGGGAAACCCATTCTGTAAAACTTCAGACTATATAATTTAGGCTTTAGTTGTGCTTCTACAGAACACATTCTTAACGCACACCCTGCACTCCTCTACACGCACTCCTGTGTGTAAACACTCCTGATGAAGGCTCATGATCACATATGCAAAACCTTCTCTGATTTAAACATATATCATTCAACTTGTAATTCATCCGTTGTTTCCGTTTGTTTTTCTCTGTGTATCACAGTATCCAATGAATTTCAGATTAGGGCTGAAGCATCACTTTAATAATGTTTCTGAAAGAGCTCATATTGACTGTCAAGACACCAACAAACTACATGTCAAAGCATTTGATATCAGGGCTGTAAACAACATTCTACAACAAAAACAACAGAAGATTTCATTTGAGCACAAAACATATTTAAATGACTGTAGAAATAAATCTACATAAATAACACTTCAAATGAAATAAACAACCATGGGTCATATAAAGGACAAAGTCACAAACAGGTACATTTAGTAAAGAGCAAATCGACACAAATAAATCCTGAGAAATTCACAAACTTGTGTGTGTGTGATCATTACACATCATTGTACTAACTGAGCTTGAAGCACCACTCCATAAACTCTCATCATGACCAAAACTACTGACCTGAGAAGAGTGGAATGGTTGTGAGAGCACATGTCCTACCAGCCGCTGCATTTCTGCTGTGAGTTCAGCCGGAGAACATCACCACATTTCAAACATGTCGAGTTGCTCTTCGCGTCCTTCTTTGGAATATTCCAGCAGTGGTGACATCGCACACGATACTTCTTATACCTGCAAATGGTAGAGGTAATCAGAGCTGAAGATATCAAACTCAAGACGGATATCTTTAGCACACAGGTGTGTTAGAAACAAAACCATCAGGACAGACGATCTTCAAGAGCACGACTTGTGGTGTGGAAGAAGAACTATAACAGGCCGGATTCATTTTACAATCAAATTTTATTTTTATAAAAATGAAAGCGTGATTAAGTCAAAAAGCAGCTTCATAGATGGAAGACACTGGAGACCGTAAGAAAAATAGCAATCGCAGAACATAAGAAACCATGTTATGTAATCTGGAAACATTTCAAAATTGTGTGATGTGTATTTTGTATAATTCCACACCTGATCCCGCAGGCGTTACAGAGAGGAGTCCCGTCTTCAGCATCTCTCCAGAGAGGAGTTTTCCTCGTGAGACAGGACGCACATATTTTACCTCCTGATGAACAGACAAACACATCACCACTAAATAACCGTTACACGTGTAAGATCTTTTCATTCTCTGAAGATCATGCGAATGTTGTTTAGTCATGTGGTGGTAAGAAGAGATCTACAGACTCCTCTGGGAAGTCTATGGGATTCCTTTAATCATGCACAGGTGAAATGTTTCATCATTCATATAAAAACGTGAAGGATGTGTGTGAAGTTTGTTCCGATCACTGTGAGCAGTATCAGCGATGTTTAATTGATGTGTGTGAGGACAGCGTCCTCTGCTGGATGTGTCGGATACTGACGGGACGCTCCGCAGGAGTCGCTTTCCTCCTCTGAGCTGCTGCTCCTCTGTGAGGTTTGGAGAGATCTACTGCGGCCGCTCCTGGGTCTTCTCCAGCGTCTCATCTCCTCACTGAAGAGAAAAACAGTAGTCTCATGTCAACTACACGTGCAACAACATATCAGCTTCACGTCCAGTTTGTTTTTCTGAACATAAACTCCCATCAGAATATGATGATTATGTGTAATGATAATAATTCTGAAGAGACGGAAGACACCTGTAGTTGGAGGTGATAAGCAGCTTGCACCGGTCCGTGTTGTTGTCCACCTCTGGGTGCATGCTGAACGTGACTCCCTGCACATCAGGGTCCTGAGGATCGGGGCTCCGGGCGGGATGAGGCTGCTTCCTCTGCATCCGCCTGCCTGACTCCTGGATGTCTTCATCCAGGCTCTCCACAAGATTATTATTGATGTCAGCTGGTTCTCCGTGAGCCTGTGTACTTTCATAAACATTCATAGGAAGCCACAGGTCATCCCCGTCTCGCTCAGACACCAGACAGGAGGTGAAATCCACGGGGCAGATCTCCGGGTCTGTGCGCACAGAGCATGCGGACAAGGCAACCAAATCACTGTCATGCGACTCGTCTCTGTACGCGTCATGCGGCGTGGATGTGTTTTCACTCAGACAGCTGTTCTCTGCTGTGTTTTCACTCACACAGCTGTTCTCTGCTGTGTTTTCACTCAGACAGCTGTTCTCTGCTGTGTTTTCACTCACACAGTTTTCTCTGTTCTCTGCTGTGTTGTTCATGTTAAGCTCTTCATCACTCACGTGTGTGAGGGGGAATGTGGGCCAACTGTTGCAGATGGCCGCAGGTGAGGGACTCTGGGCACGGAGCAGGACAGCGCTGGGGTAACCGCACGGCTTTAACAGAGTCTCTGTGGAGTCGGCTTGAGTCTGCTCTTCATCTCCTGAGCGCAGTAACCACTCACACTGCTGATTTATCAGACGCATCACATCCCATGCACTGCTGCATCTGCTATCAGACTCACGCACGAGCGAGAAAGAGCCTGTGAAGTCTGATGAAGAGTCTTCATGGACATGGCTGTTGCGGGACGTCTCTCTGAGTGCCGTTGAGGAGGATGAGCTCTCGTCACCTGCAGGTGGAGTGAGTTTCGTGGCCTCCTGAAGCAGGTAAAGGACTGTGGATGTGACCTGCTGATGCTGTATGTCTTCTGTAAGGTCCTGTGCATTAGAGCTCATGTTTTACTATCAAAAAGAAAAGATTCATTAGGGGTCAGCAGAAGATCTTGTATTGTTTAACCATGTAAACATGAAGCAGTATTAAAAATAGGCATCATGTAACGCGTTCATGTAAACATCGATGATAAACTCGACAGCAGATAAAAGACAGTTTGATTTCGTAGGATAATATTTAAGAGACATTTCATAGTGTGTTTAATGACATTGACTCACAGTGTAACAGATGAAAGAATTTCCTCTCACTGTCGCTACAATGTATCACTGGAACTTCCCGCCTCCTGCGCGCGCTCTATCGCTCTCTGACACACACACACAGTTATAGACTACACGCGTGATTATAAACACGTGAATATAAACTCACTCACAACACAATGAGACGTGATAAACTTTCACAGAAGTTTTATAAACAAACTTGAGACCATTTTTTGTCGGCTCGGGACACTGAATGTCACGTGACGTCATACGCAGGTGTCGCGAGTCTTACCTGAACACAAACCACAGGTTTACGCTCATATGAGTGGAATGGGGTTTTTTGGTTTAAAGATGCTGTTCCAAGGCAAACCTATCTCAAGTATAAACAAGTCAATTGCTGTGATTCTTTTGTTATAATATGTAAAGTTTATGAGGAGTTTACACCATGTTCATTGATGAATAATGAACGAAAGCTCGAACAAAAGAATTAAACATGTTGGCTACTGCTTACTGTAAACATCAATGATCAAGAATAATGCACAGAACTTTTATTGGCTTAACAAACAAATGCATATGTTTCTACAAATATTATATCTGCAACACTTATAGGAGAGTTAAAGACAGAAGTTGTGAGAGAGCTGAATATTTCACATGAATGCACTAGATCAGAGTCACAGGTGGAATTCAATCATTCAGAGAACACAACTGTCATTACACAGAAATGAGTCTGTTTTGTGGAGTGTTTTGCGTAAATCTCACACAACCTCATTTCAAACCAAAAGAGATGGAATAAAGGAGATGATGCCTATTTTTGGACAACAGATTTTACCATTATTTTCATGATAATGAAGTGCCCCGTTTTCATTGATATTACACACGAATGCCTAGATTTCAAAATGTTCAAGTAAATCAAATCGAATATCACTTCAATGAGAATCACCAGAAAATGAGCAGAACAAACTGTACGACCATGAGTTTTTATTTTCAATCACAGCAACGGGAATTCGTATGAAAATGTGCGTCATTGTCATGAAAATAACGTCACCTTGAGTTGTCAGTAAACTGCTACAGAGACAAACTGATGATGTTTAACAGAGAATAACTGTTAAAAATATATTTCCGAATCTGTAAGAATCATGTGTTCTAGAATCAGCCGGTTAAAAACCTCACAAACAGAGGATTCACACACATAACCAACCAGCCCTCACCAGTAACACACTGTGTGTTAAACCTGCCCCTGCACTGAAGTGAGAGGATTCATCACCTCATGATTATCATTGAGTGAATGTTGGATTGTAATAGTTTGGAGCAGGTATCCCACAGTGCTCGGCATCCTGCAGGATTTCTTCGTCCATTCGCGTCAGTGAGGTTTGGGAACGTGACCGTCCACGTAAAAGTTGCGAGTGACTTTGGGCAAAGTGAGTTCGATGCCGTCCAGCTCAGGTGTGAGAATGATCTGACATCCCAGACGAGAGTTCTCTTGCAGCATAGGCGCCATATCCAGCATATCATCCTCCCTACGGTACACATGACATCACATGATGCTCAACGTAAACCATACCAGTCTTATATCAACGCAACACTGACTCATCTTTACCTTTCCTCAGGTGCCGGAAGTTTATCACAGAATTCACTCTTCACATACACGTGACACGTCGAGCACGCTAAAGATGCTTCACACGCCCCTGAAAAACACCAAAAATGGTGACTTTAAAACGACAGCCCAGATAAAGCTGTGAATGAGAAAGCTCACCCTCAAGATCAATTCCATGTTTATGTGCCAGATAAAGAGCATTATCTCCAACTTTCGCCTTGACTGGACACCTCCGCCCAGACCGGTCGACGAATACAACATGAACACTGAAAGACATGAGAATAAAACATGTTACACACAGACCTCCACTTCACACTCACACTAAGACCAAAATCAGACGGAGACCTACACTGCAAAAAGTGGAAATGAAAACTTACGCTTGTTCTTGCGTCTCCTCCTTCTGACAGTCACCTGACACAAACAAACAGCATCGTTTAATGTCATAAAGAAATGATCAGTGACGACACAAGAACACTGAAACCTCGCAGATGAATACAACACTGGAGACAAAGCAAAAACTTAAGAACACGCCCCAATAGAGCGACTAACTCGACATCACACACACACACACACACACACACACACACACACGGATGTTTATGTTTCGTGTGTTCTCTGTACCGGAAGCACTGATGCCCGTAACGCTCGCTCCCGCGGATCCGGTGCACAGGTTGAGACGGTGAAGCGGACAGATGCTGCAGTCCGGAGAAACTCGCACTAACCGCTGAGTGAATGTCACGCTCACCCGAACCGCTGCGGACGCCGCCATGACACTGTTGTCATCACGTGACCCGCGCCGGCCAATTGTAAAGACCGCATGTATACATAATCGTACGTCTGCGGGCCACCATATTGGACCGGCCAAGACCTTTTTGTTACACTATTTTACAATCGCATGGATACATTTCTCAGTTCTAAGATCATTTTTTCGAAACAAACAGTTCTCCAAACAAATGTTCATCTTGTCACATCAGTTCACTTCACATTCAACATGCACCAAAACTACCAAAACACTTCAATCATCTCCCAAATCAAGCCATTGTTCCATAACACTAACAAACTCTTACCGTATATAACAGAGACCGAAACACTTTCGACAGAAAACATTATAAAGCATTTTCTTTTGTAAAAGTTCTTAACAAAACAGGAATAACACTCTATTGTTTATAATTCACTGCAGTATATACTCCACGTTTACAGAACAGCAATTCCTACGCTTTAACCTTTTTTATATAGATGGTAATGAATTTAAAAGACTACAGTAACACTGTTCAGTTACATCTACAGCTCTGATAGTATTTAATCAGATATTGATCATAATTTTTTATATTGTGGTAGATTTTGTACCTCTGTTTACATTATCAATGTTTTCTTACTCTGTCTATCTATTTATCTATATGTATCTATGTATATTTGCCGTTGTTCCAAAATACAAGAATTTGTATACACACCATCCACATACAGAAGGCATTTGCGCACAGACTCTCATCCACATATTCGGGAAATATTTCAATGAAATAATACTGAAATGCAGATAATTAATTACTTATTTAGTTTTGCATTATGTTATTGTTTTACAGTAAACACGTTTAATACATTTTAAAGAGTATGTAAACGTGTGCAAATTACACAGAGTTTTGTTGTGTCTAAATGAAAAAAGTATTCATGGAATTTCAAATGAATGCATGTCGTGTTTCACTCGATATTCTGTTGAGAATTGTAAACGTTACTGTGCTTTTTATCTTATTTAAGATTTAAATATCTTCATAAAAACCACATGGCAAAAAGTGCTCAACCAACCCTGTCATGTTACAGTAAGTTGAAGGATGTTGAATGTTTTAGATAATTTCATTTCAACTAAACAAAACTAATAGGAACAAAGCTTGGTAATAATATTTAATCTAATCTTGTCGATCAAAAACCTTTAATGGTCCCTTTGTACCAAACAGTATCAGGATCGTCCAGTAGAGAGCGACAAACAACACATATAACTGAAAATAAATACATCCAGGGGTGGTATTCCAGAAAGCTGGTTATGTGATTATATATATATATATATAATATATATATATATATATATATATATATATATATGAGTTAGTTTGCTGATAACATCAACTTTCGGTTCCAAAAACGGAGATAACTTTCAGTGTATGAGCGTCAAGTTGGGGTGGAAGCATAATATATTATAATTTACAGCAATATTACAATAACATTTCCAATCCAACCCATGGTTATTCTGCATTCACAACTAATGTTATTGTTAACTTCGTAATTAAACCTCTTAAAATGAAAGAATCTTTAAATAAAATGATGTAAGCAATTATTATTAAACTAATTTAAGGCTTTATATGCCCTTTTATGATTTGGTCAATTCCCCACCAAATGTCTGGGCACAGCCCTGTTTATTATACAGAGACTGTGACGGGACTGTTGACTTCTGATCCGCCAAAATAATTCCTGCAGAAAAAGTGAAAGATCAGAGAAATAAAGTCCAAAACAAAACACAGCAGGAATGTAAACACAACATTTGTAGGGAGGAAAAGTCATAAGCACATTCAATGCGTGTATTAGCTGGTGGTCCATACAATTCACAATGAAAGGTCAGAAAGGTTTGTGATGATTTGGTTTAGGGGTAGAGTGATGCTCAATATAAAGTTTGGAAAGTCCCCATAACACGGAGACCCAACATGTGTGTGTGTGAATGTTGCCCAAAACAGTTAACTACCATTTTAACAGAATAGAAAACCCTTGAACATCCTACACACACGCAAGCTCAAAGCTCAAAATCTGAGGACCTTTCACGCATCTGAAAGATCAGCATGTCAGACGAGAGTGATTCAGGACACCAGTGCAAGAGGACAACAATTGATGTTTTATCAACAAAGTTCGGGAGGAGCACGTGCAGATAACTAACCCGGCTGGCTTGCTATGACCAATCTCACCAATCATCCTTATAGCTCGGGAGAAAACCCCTACAAATGGACAATACATCTTACCCTCATTCTCTCTACATTTTTGCATCATCACTCCTCATAAAAGACACACATGCAAAAACAGCAGCTGATCAGGTTACACACATGCTGGCTGCACTCCATCTGCAGAGCCCAGGTGTCACCTACCCGAGAACTACATTTGATCCAGTCTCAGCCTCAGACCAGAAAAGTGGACAAAATTTCCAGATCGTCAGTATAAAGGTCTGGCTACGCGAGACTAGACTACATATGATCACATTCACGGCCTGATCGAACCCCTTCTCCTGCCCTCATGATAAAGGGCCTCCTGTTGTTAGGCTGCAGTAGCCGCCCCAGACTCCGCCACTACTGCCCCTGACACTATCTGTACTTATTAACTGCAAGGTGAACTTAAATGAGGTTTAAAAACACTCAAATTTAAACTCTTCTGTTCCTCTGCTTTACTCTGTGGGACTGATAATAATGGAACGACTGGAGTAGTTTTTTTCATTTGTAAATCATTAAAGTAAATGTAAATTCCTTCTGTGAAACATTTCGGCAGACACTCCCACCCACCCCCTTTAAACAGTTGAGGACTAAAGATTAAACACAGAGAGATTTACATCAGGAGCTTCTGAACACAGACAACACCTCACACACGTATAATAATGAATAAATGAGTGTGCGTGTGTGAGAGGGAAACTCTGTGAGTGTGTTATCAGGGTCCGTGAGGATCCGTTCAGCAGCAGTTAAACGGTCCGTGTGTGGTGAGAGCGACACACCGTATCAGTGTGTGTCACAATTACTGACTGTCACTCTATGAGATGAAATATAGTGACGCTTTCCTGTTTAAGGCAACACACACACGCACTTATGGTTTTTATCACCCAAAGTTCAACATCAGTTACAAATCCTATACAAAATCGGACAGATCCACAGGATCCTGTCACTTTCACTGAGAACTTTTGTCAATACTTCGCACTTTTATGTCTGTATTGATATGTACATATTGTTTCTTATATATGATACTCTTGTTTTATTTTACACAGAATGTATAAAACATTCTTTTTTTCAGAGACGCAGAGAGAGAGACACAGAGAGAGAGAGACTGTGTCCACACTGCACACATTTAGTCATTTAGCAGACGCTTTTATCCAAAGCGTCTGCTAGAGACAAGTGGAAACAGAGCTGCTCTTCTTAACCTCGTGTCCAAACTATACGGACATCAGAGAAACATTCTTCCCCCAGTTCACAAACTTCCACAAAGACTTCAAGCAGTTTCAACAACAGGACAAGATCTCATACATACTGGGAGAAAAGCCCATCAGCTCAAACCTGGCGGCGAGATACGTCAAGTCCTGTCACGACAGAAGAGCAACAACCAGCACAACACAGACACAACACACACAACACTGACACAACACTGACACAACACACACACAACACAACACTGACACAACACACACAACACTGACACAACACACACAACACTGACACAACACTGACACAACACACACAACACTGACACAACACTGGCACAACACACACACACAATACTGACACAACACACACAAACTGACACTTATGACAGGATCCTGTCACTTTCACTAAGAAAGTACTTCGCACTTTTATGTCTGTATTGATGTGTACATATTGTTTCTTATATAGGATACTCTTATTTTATTTTATACAGAATGTTTATATTTAATCTTCCTGCTTTGGCAATGTAAAACACTTTTTATCATGCCAATAAAGCTTTTTTGAATCTTGAATCTTGAATCTTGAGAGAGAGAGAGAGAGAGAGAGAGAGAGACAGAGAGAGACAGAGAGAGAGAGAGAGAGAGAGAGACAGAGATACAGAGAGAGAGAGAGAGAGACACAGAGAGAGAGAGAGAGAGAGAGAGAGAGAGAGAGAGAGAGAGACAGAGAGATAGAGAGAGAGAGAGAGAGAGAGAGAGAGAGAGAGAGAGAGAGAGAGAGAGAGAGACAGAGAGACAGACAGAGAGAGAGAGAGCGAGAGAGAGAGAGAGAGACACAGAGAGAGAGAGAGAGAGAGAGAGAGAGAGAGAGAGAGAGAGAGAGAGAGAGAGAGAGAGAGAGAGAGAGAGAGAGAGAGAGAGAGAGAGAGAGAGAGAGAGAGAGAGAGAGAGAGAGAGAGAGAGAGAGAGAGAGAGAGAGAGAGAGAGAGAGAGAGAGAGAGAGAGAGAGAGAGAGAGAGAGAGAGAGAGAGACAGAGAGAGAGAACATTATTTACATTCAAGCATTTGACTTCCATCCAAAGCAACAGGTAGATTATTTCAGTTTATTCAGTTTGTTTGATCATTAGTTATTGAACCTATTTGTGCCGTAAACACAAGGCTTTTCCAGTTCATTAACTGACCATCATTTCATCTGTGCAAGAGTTTTGCTGTCCATCTCATGGAAACAGGTTTTACTGTTTGTCATGTTTAATATACAGTATACTGTAGATGTGGTGAAGTGTTTGAACTGTAACGCACGTCTGGTTAACTTAATCCATAAAGCAAACACGTATTGAATGTTTATTTGACATCAAACAGTCAATTGAAGCTTCTGCTGTCTCTCACGTCTGATAATCCTGCCTTTGCATGTGCATAATAATAAACTTTATTTTAGCGCCTTTAAAAGTAGCATCTCAAAGCACTTTACATACATAAACAGAAATGAAATAAAAAGATACAAACAAAACAAGTCCAATATAATAAAACACAAATATAATCACCTAAATGCTAGCCTAAAAAAAAGTAAGTTTTAAGGGAAACGATTTAAAAACACTAAGGGATTCAGGATTTCTAATCTTAGAGGTTAAGAAATTCCACAATTTAGGAGCCAGTGAAGAAAAAGGATGATCGCCCATAGATTTAAGCCGAGTTGTTCAATTAAATGTTATTTATATAGCGCTTTTCACAATTTGCATCACGAACATGAATAGTTTAACTTGTTATAAAAAGACCTAGTAAATAATATCTAATGTCAGCAGTCTCCCGGTGGTTTATTTTGCACGAGTTGTTTGAACAGATAAAAGACCTGCTTCAGAGGAGTGTAGAACACGTGTAGGTGTGTGGGGGGTTAAAAACTCTCAGGAGCCAAATTATTCAAGGCCTTATTAGTAAGCATGAGCATTTTAAAATCAATACAAAAATGTACAGGAAGCCAGTGCAATTCTTTCAAGACAGGTGTGATGTGCTCCCTTGAGTTGGTCCTAGTCAGTATTCTGGCAGCTGAATTTTGTACCAACTGTAATTAACTCAGGGTAGCTTTTGAAACTCAAGCCAGCAGTACATTACAATAATCAAAAACACAAAAGTGTTGATTAGCTTTTCAGCCCAAAAAAAAGTCAACATGTGACGTAATTTGGCAATGTTTCTGAAATGAAAAGAAGAATCTTTAACTTTTCTACGAACATGCGCATCGGCATAACATTGGAAGTTAAGACCAAGTGTTCTTAAAAGTTGACCAAGAGGAAAAATATAAATATTAAAAAGTAAAGGGCCCAAAACTGAACGCTGGGGAACACCAGAGTGCACCTCACCATACTCAGACCTGCAACCACCCCTCAACAAAACAGCTTGCGATGAGAGAGATTTAAACCACTTCAATGCAGAATTAGAAACTCCAAAGACAGTCTCTAAACGGGTGATTAAAATAGAGTGATCTATAGAGTCAAAAGCGGCTCTAAGATTAAGAATCAAAAGCCATTAACAAGTCATTGTTCATCAGAGCGGATCTCCTGTCTGACAACATCTCAAAGGTGCTATGCACCGTTTGACTATGTCTCCCACCGGTAATTCAAAACTTTAACCATAGTCTGTGTTCCTCCCACTCAACTGTTATTAATGTTTCTGCTGCCAAATATATAGAGACCGTAAGTGTCCCCCGACTAATACTACAAAATAATAATTTTGGCAACAGTCCGAGAAATAATCTGATCGTCATTGAACCTGAAGACAATGTATTAATCAACCAAAACCAATTCATAAAGTTCGGCCTACTTAATATTAATCACTAAATTCAAAGGCAGTTATTGTAAATTAAATTATCAGTTTTGATATACTTTGTCTTACCGAAACGTGGCTTAAACCAAAAGATTACTTTGGTCTAAATGAGTGTACCCCACCAAGCTATGCAGGAGCCACGTCTGGTTGGTCGAGGTGGTGGTGTCGCAACAATCTTTAGAGACTTTCTTACTGGAACTCAAAATATTCTTTAAAGCATCGAATAAACTTAAAAATCTTGCTTATTACCTATAAAGCCTTGCATGGTTTAGCTCCTCACCACTTGAGAGAACTTCTAACGTATTATAGTCCATCACGTGCACTACACTCTCAGGTGTCAGGTCAGTTGGTAATAACTAGAATTTCAAAATCAAGTGCAGGCGGCAGATCCTTTTCCTATCTAGCGCCTAAACTTTGGAACAGTCTTCCCTGCACTGTCCGGGGGCAGACACACTCTGTCAGTTTAAATCTAGACTAAAGACGCATCTTTTTAATCTTGCATACACTACACTATCATAATATATATATATTTCAAAGATCTAGGCTGCACTAGTTAGATCAACCGGAACCAGGGACACTTCCAATAACAACTGATGCATTTGTTGCATCAAAGAGTGCAGAACAGTACTCTACTCTCAGCCAGTCTTGTCTCATTGTTCCAAGGTTACTAGAGCGGGCAGGACGCAAACCATTCCCAGACCTGACAAATGCTGGACGAAGGACGTGGCGACACTACAAATTTTTTATTCGCTATTAGAGTATTAATGATGATTTTAAATCTAACTTTTTTTATTTTGCCTTGTTGTGCAAGCACTGTCGAGCTTGTGCAGAGGCAGCAGTTTTTGCCAGAGGGGAACTGGAATGCCCTGGTTAGGCCTGGTTTCCCTCTGAGGTTTTTTTTTTTCCTCCAATGGAGTTTTGGGTTCCTCGCCACCGTTTGCAAACTGTTTTCCACTGTTTGCCTGGCCGGGGGGCTGCTCGAATTTGATAGTCTTATTTAATTAACACTGCATATAGGAATTTATTGTGTGTCTGATATTTGACCTGTGTTTTGACTTGCATAACCTTAGATGTTTTACTTATAGTCAATGTTTTCTTGTACAGCTGCTTTGTAACAATGAAAATTGTAAAAACCGCTATATAAATAAAGCTGACTTGACTTGACTGGAAAAGAGCATAAATTTAAATCATTTAAAGTGCTTGCGTTGAATATAATTGTTCCAAAAAGTAACAATTTAACAAGAAGTAAAATACTTCTAGATCGCTTGTAGAATTATACCGGTATTGAGGGACAGGCACTACAATGGTTCAGATCTTACTTATCAGACAGACATCAATTTGTCCATTTATATTGAGAATCATCAAATCTAAGCAAGTAAATGATGGATTACCTCAGGGATCGGTTCTGGGACCCCTGCTGTTCTCCATATACATGCTGCCCCTTGGAAACGTTATTAAACAACATGGAATTAGCTTCCATTGCTATGCAGATGATACTCCGCTATATATCTCATCAAGACCAGATGATTCCTCCCAGCTATCCAAACTGAGTGCATCGAAGATATAAAACATTGGATGACCTTTAATTTCCTTCTTTTAAATTCTAATAAAACAGAAATATTACTTATCGGACCAAAGACACGCAAACCGAATATTTCTGATTATAAACTGCAAGTTGAAGGATGTACTGTTACTCCAACAAATACTGTAAAAGATCTACATTTACATTTACATTTAGTCATTTAGCAGACGCTTTTATCCAAAGCGACTTACAGATGAGGAAACATTGGAAGCAATTATAACAACATAGGCCTCAAAATACATAAGTGCAAGTGATATTTTTTAGCAGATAGTTGATTGAGTGAAACAGTTGTTTAGGGTTTCTGTGAAAAATAAATCAATTTCAGCCTTAAATGCCAATGTGTCCAGGCCAGATGAGAAATACAACTTAAAGAAGAGTCAACCAAATCTGAGAAATCAGTGGGCACAATAGATTTCCATTTGCAATAATTAATGATGCGAGAAGAGGTAGTGTTTATTTCAGATAACTCCATGTTAAAAGAGACAGCCTGTAGGACAGTCCACAAGTTGATTTGACTCAAAGCACTCCAATAAGGACATATCTTTTATATCCATATGGATGTTGAAATCCCCCAAAAGAAGGATTCTCTCAAATTTGAGGCAGAGAAAGGACAATATGGAGGCCTGTTCCCACTAGAGTAGAGAGAGGTGCAGAAACACTCAAAGCAAGTCAAAAACCCTCGCCTCTACAGGGAAGCGCAGAAGATCAATTCATTAAAAAGAAGACTGTCAGATTCTTTGTGCCATGTTTCAGTCAAACAGACATGGTCCAGCTTTTGTTCTAAAATAATGTCAGATAAAATGACAGCTTTGTTGTTGACAGAGCGTGCGTTAAACAGTGCTGATTAAGTTAATAAAATTAACCCCTTCGTGAAATAGTGTCACAAACAGACACGTCAGAAGGGTTTCTATGAGATGCGCAGGTGTGTGAACATTGCGTCAGGAACAGTAACAGGACTCCCTGAGGCACAACACTGCTGGAACAGGTCACAGCTTGAGTGCTCTTCACTTGAGCTCACAAAACCACATTTAAAATAACACAAAACTCACTAAACTGTCAGAGGCACAGAGAGAGAGAGAGAGAGAGAGAGAGACAGAGAGAGAGAGAGAGAGAGAGAGAGAGAGAGAGAGAGAGAGAGAGAGAGAGAGAGAGAGAGAGAGAGAGAGAGAGAGAGAGAGAGAGAGAGAGAGAGAGAGAGAGAGAGAGAGAGAGAGAGAGAGAGAGAGAGAGAGAGAGAGAGAGAGAGAGAGAGAGAGAGAGAGAGAGAGAGAGAGAGAGAGAGAGAGAGAGAGAGAGAGAGAGAGAGAGAGAGAGAGAGAGAGAGAGAGAGAGAGAGAGAGAGAGAGAGAGAGAGAGAGAGAGAGAGAGAGAGAGAGAGAGAGAGAGAGAGAGAGAGAGAGAGAGAGAGAGAGAGAGAGAGAGAGAGAGAGAGAGAGAGAGAGAGAGAGAGAGAGAGAGAGAGAGAGAGAGAGAGAGAGAGAGAGAGAGAGAGAGAGAGAGAGAGAGAGAGAGAGAGAGAGAGAGAGAGAGAGAGAGAGAGAGAGAGAGAGAGAGAGAGAGAGAGAGAGAGAGAGAGAGAGAGAGAGAGAGAGAGAGAGAGAGAGAGACACACACAGAGAGAGAGAGAGAGAGAGAGAGAGAGAGAGAGAGAGAGAGAGAGAGAGAGAGAGAGAGAGAGAGAGAGAGAGAGAGAGAGAGAGAGAGAGAGAGAGAGAGAGAGAGAGAGAGAGAGAGAGAGAGAGAGAGAGAGAGAGAGAGAGAGAGAGAGAGAGAGAGAGAGAGAGAGAGAGAGAGAGAGAGAGAGAGAGAGAGAGAGAGAGAGAGAGAGAGAGAGAGAGAGAGAGAGAGAGAGAGAGAGAGAGAGAGAGAGAGAGAGAGAGAGAGAGAGAGAGAGAGAGAGAGAGAGAGAGAGAGAGAGAGAGAGAGAGAGAGAGAGAGAGAGAGAGAGAGAGAGAGAGAGAGAGAGAGAGAGAGAGAGAGAGAGAGAGAGAGAGAGAGAGAGAGAGAGAGAGAGAGAGAGAGAGAGAGAGAGAGAGAGAGAGAGAGAGAGAGAGAGAGAGAGAGAGAGAGAGAGAGAGAGAGAGAGAGAGAGAGAGAGAGAGAGAGAGAGAGAGAGAGACAGAGAGACAGAGAGACAGAGACAGAGAGAGAGAGACAGAGAGAGAGAGAGAGAGAGAGAGAGAGAGAGAGAGAGAGAGAGAGAGAGAGAGAGAGGGACAGAGAGAGAGTGAGAGAGAGAGAGGGAGAGGGAGAGGGAGAGGGAGAGAGAGAGAGAGAGAGAGAGAGAGAGAGAGAGAGAGAGAGAGAGAGAGAGAGAGAGAGAGAGAGAGAGAGAGAGAGAGAGACAGAGAGACAGAGACAGAGAGAGAGAGACAGAGAGAGAGAGAGAGAGAGAGAGAGAGAGAGAGAGAGAGAGAGAGAGAGAGAGAGAGAGAGAGAGAGAGAGAGAGAGAGAGAGAGAGAGAGAGAGAGAGATACTCTTATTTTATTTTATACAGAATGTTTATATTTAATCTTCCTGCTTTGGCAATGTAAAACACTTTTTTATCATGCCAATAAAGCTTTTTTGAATCTTGAATCTTGAGAGAGAGACAGAGAGAGAGAGAGAGAGAGAGAGAGAGAGAGAGAGAGAGGGACAGAGAGAGAGTGAGAGAGAGAGAGGGAGAGGGAGAGGGAGAGGGAGAGAGAGAGAGAGAGAGAGAGAGAGAGAGAGAGAGAGAGAGAGAGTGAGGCAACGTTCTCTGTAAGTGAGTTGTTTAAAGTAGCTGTGTTGTGGTCATGTTGATCGGGTTCAGTTCTTCCACTGACGTTACAGCAGATGGTAAGACATTTAAATGGTTTCTCTTTGCTGTATTTCATTTTAATCAGCTCACACATAACGACAAGATCTTTATATATATGATCTGACACATGTATTGTTTAAATATAGATCATGAGCAGTGGAGGATCTTTTCATTTGATAACAGCACTTTATGACAAGACTCTTTTGTTTTGACTTCAGTTGGTGAAATGTAACATGATAGAGCTGAACCTGACGCTTGAATGAATGAAGAATTATCTGTTTAATTTGACCGAACATCATGAGAGTGAAGCAGACCACTGGTCATGAAGTTATTCAAATGGTTTGTTGTTAGTCAAAGTGAAAAAGTTGTCCGACGACGCAATTGAAATCATGAACCACATGCCGCAGGCAGATGATGTTCCACTCGCTTTATAAGAAAGCTGATGATGTTTTTGTGCTGCTCTGTTTTTAAGGGTTTTAAGACTCGACGGATGGAGACAAACAAAGCAGCTTTGCTCAAATGCACCGTCACCTGGAGGCATCTGCTCTAGTTTCCTTAGATATCTACACGTTCCCAACCGTCCTGAAACATGACGTGCCGTAGATCATAGCGTCAAGAAAAAGCATTGACAAGGAGAAAACTATGAAGGCATCTGACACCTCCAACTCCAGCACGCCAGCGTCCTACAGGGGCTACAACACAGTTGTCCAGCTTCACTATAACTACACGGGCAAACTGGATGGGGACCGATACACGGACGGACTCAAGCCGGAAAACATTTGCTTTCTCTTCATCTGCCTCCTCATCGTGGTGGAGAACTGTGTCGTTCTTTTGGCCATCTGGAGAAACAAGAAGTTCCACATGCCCATGTACTATCTGCTGGGGAACCTGACGCTGTCAGACCTGTTGGCTGGATTTACCTACATGCTGAACATCGTGCTGTCAGGCCGAAATACACTGAAGCTGACGCCGTTGCTCTGGTTCCTGCGGGAGGGGGGCGTGTTTGTCACGTTGGCGGCGTCCGTCATCAGCCTGCTGGCCATCGCCGTCGAGCGCTACGCCACTATGGTCAACATGAAGACTCACCGGCGCGCCAAGCGCAACCGCATGTTGGCTCTGATCGCGGCGAGCTGGGCTCTGTCACTGTTGATCGGCGTCCTGCCCGTCATGGGCTGGAACTGTCTGAGTCACTTGAGCTGGTGCTCAACCGTGATGCCACTATACGCCAAAAGCTACATCTTCTTCTGCGTGTTCATTTTCATGACGGTTCTGTTGGCCATCGTCCTTCTTTACGGACGGATCTTTCACTTTGTGAAGTCCAACACGCAGAATCCGGCCCGCAAACGGTGCAAAGGCTTCTCGCGCCGCACTCAGAAGTACATGGTGTTGTTGAAGACGGTCACTGTCGTGGTGGGCATCTTCATACTGTGTTGGATGCCTCTGTTTGTGCTCCTGCTGCTGGACTTCATGTGTCCCGTCAAATCATGTCCCGTTCTCTTCAAAGCGGATTACTTCCTGGGCGTGGCCATGATTAATTCGTTGATTAACCCAGTGATTTACACGCTGACCAGCCGAGACATGCGGAGGGCCATAGTGAAGCTGCTCTTCCAGCGGTGTCTGATGACAAGAAACGGGCACATGAGGAAGATCGCTGCAGCCTTCCCAGAGTGCAGCTTCACCAAGACGGTGGCAAACCCCCGAGGGATGGAGACATCCATTTCATCGGGCAACGACACCACCGTACACATTAAATACATCTACCCGAAGCTCAGAGTGTCAGTCATATCCTGAACGCTTTATATTTCGTTTCACACGTGACTGTCATGTGGCCTCAAGGTGAAGGTCTTCTCACACCATGACATAAGAACACATCATCTGTGGAAAGATCGAGAGACACCTTGTGATGTCCAAATTGAGGCTGTAGCTTGAAAGGTCCAAAATTCGGTCATCATTTGGCTGTAAACCTGTATGTTACTCTTTCTTTAGTAGAAACCAAAAGAAGATATTTTGAGAAATATGTATATAAAATAATATTTAAAATACCTTTGAATGTGTTCATCTGTGTCATGTCATTATAAAGACACATAGTGGTGTTTAAGTGCTGAATTATTAATATATTACATTTAAACACACACACACGTGCGTACACCTACACACACACACACACACACACACACACACACACGTGCATACACCTACACGCACACACACACACACACACACACACACACACACACACACACACACACACACACACACACACACACACACCATACACCTACACGCACACACACTTTCAGCTCATCAGACAGTATCAGTTTGAAGTTGCAGCGTTCTAGACATCAGTACAGCATGCATCAGTAGATCAGACAGGACGGTTATCTGATGTGTGTTGTGACTCGTGACTATAAAACACATAAACACCCTTCACAGATAAAAGTGCAAGAAGAAAACCACTAGAAATGTTTCACTTTGCAACAAGGAACAATTCCTGTGACAGAATGTCAACGCTTATATACAGTAACGCAAATCATTTTGCACTTTGTGTTTGTATGTTGTTTCACTGAGAATCATTTTCAATGCTTGATGTTTAAAGAATTATGCTATTTGCTTTTATATTAAATATATGTTTTAAATAACTGAGATCATGTGTATCCTGCACACACAACACACAAACAAGTCATGCTAACTAAACAATTGAAATTCAATGTTATTTATATAGCGCGTTTCACAATTGTAATTGTTGCAAAGCAGCCTTACATAACCCATCATTTAAAAAAAATATCAATAATGATAATAGTAGTACTTGAGGGGCAAACAATTAAGACGGTTTGTGGTATTACGTAAGAAACATGATATTATTGCACGTTTTTCACTATGCAATGATGAAACTAATCTGAAATAAAGGATTGTCACAAATTGAAAATTATTCAATTGAAGTATATTATTTAATGTAGGTATATCATTATTGTAAAATATTGTTAGCTTGACTTGTACTTTTTATTTTGCAACAGAGAAATCAATGTTTGTTAATCATGTATGTGTTGATATAGTCGTGTAAAGGTGGTCCAGCATTGTGAGAAGTTTTGTGTTTACCGCAGTGGATTACACATGGTGACGGTGTTATATGTAGGTTAGGTGTGGGCAGAGATCTGCGGCATCTGCAGAGGGTTCTGCTCTACTTGCACACTAACATGGAAACACAAGTCAGCTCAGCAGCCCCTGTATTTACCGTAAAGATACACAGATGCACAGCACACAGAGACGCACGTAACCACAAGCTGTATTCACAACCCCATGAATAGAAGGCGGACACGCGTGCATCTCTCTCTCTCTCACACACACGCACGAACTGAAGCTGAAATCTTCCACAGAAAACTGATCATATCAAGGTGTACTGTAACTACTGCAGACTCACACACACACACACACACACACACACACACACACACACACACATATATCAACACATCCTCAGCTCACAGTAAGATTTACAACAACTGGTAAATCATGAATAATGCAACAATCAAACATTACACACAGTTTACGAAGATGTGATAAACGAAGCTTTTAGTACTGAAAACAGACGTTTGGCTGTCCAGTTCAATCTCCATATGTCTGTATACAGCAAATGTAAATTCATTTATTCACAATACACTTTGTAACTCATTTTACAGAAATATATTTATAATTATATATTATTATAATATATTAGAAATATATTATTTCCTGTATCTCAGTGGTAAGGTAACAGTTTGGGCGTTGGTCTTGTGATCAGAAGGTTGCTGGTTCTAATCTCAGTGCCAGCAAGTCATGACTGAAGTGCCCTTGAGCAAGACACCTTACCCCTGATTGCTCTGCAGTAATGTGACACTGTAAAAAACTACTTGTAAGTCTGCCAAATGAATAAATGTAAATATAATGTGAGTCACTTTAGATAAAAACGTCTGCAAATGAATAAATGTAAATATATGACTGTGCGCGCGTTTGATCCCTGACACGTTTTATTGTCTGTGGCGACATCTTGTGTTCGCGTTCTGTCATAGATATTATAGATATTACATACAGATTGTCATACATTATAATGGATTGTATATTATAAATATTGTGACGTCACGCACACGCAACATCTTCACCGCCTTATGTCTGATCTTGTCATGTCATTTATCGATTGATGTGTCATCTGCTGTGGCTTGTTCGCGTGCTTGGAGGTCCCGGGGCGCGCGCGTGTCTCCACTGTGCTTAGTCACGCTGAGTTTCTGCTTTTGATGTGTGTGACAAACACACGCACGCACGCGCACGCGCACGCGCACACACAAAGAGAAATACACAGCGCGCGCATTCTCGCTCTAAACTGCCGCCGGTGACCTGTAAGTGTATTTGATTAAAAATATGTGTGTATTATGTCATTAATTATACTTGACACTTGATGCGTTTTAGAAAATGTTGGAATTGTTTAAGTTATCCGTGTATGTTTAAATCAGTGAAGATTATATATTCGTTCTTTACATATGTCCACCAGATCATTATAAACTTCAGGAATCTTTTAAGCAATATTCGATGATGTTAGTAATATATAGAAGCATTGTCGGGTAGTGTTGATTCATTTATACTGTATGTATATAACATCATATGCCGTCTAGTGTTTTTGAAAGTTTTGATCATTTTGGGATCACCGTCGCTTCGGTCGACGCGGTGTGACCGGCGTAGAGCTGCACGAGCCCGGGTACAGTCCGAACTCCAGCCCGGGGATCTCAGGCCTCTCGGTGTTTGCGACTGAATAGTATTTGAGACGTTTGGATACTAAATGATTTGTTTTAACGACGGTGGTGATTTAAGACAACATACGACAAATGATCAGTAAAGATTAAAGAAAGCAGGCAGTTGTGTATGTGTGTGGTTTGATCCTGTTGTACAGGTGTTTTATTTCGAGTCATTTTTCATGTTTTGCTGTGAACTGAAGAGATTGTGTGTTTCACAAAAGCAATAAAAGGCTTTAACACACACTGATCTTCACAAAAGATTGACCTTTACTGTCAAACTTCTGCTGGTGTGTATCATTTACATTCATACGATGTTTTTATTTGAGTTCATGAGAAGAAACAAGTTTGTGTTGTTCTATATCTGCCAAGATGTTCACTATAAATCTTCTTTACTTGTGTTTATTTTTCAGGACACCGAGGAACATTGAAGTGACGTTCAAAAGACCCTGAATGACCCGATTTCTGCCACTGGTTTTCATTGGTCATGCTTCAGTTCGACATCTGTCAATCATTCACACCGATGGAGTCACACGGGTGTCTTGTCTTGGATTTCCTCATATTGAATGTGAGAAGGTAAAACATCACACGTTCTAGATGGTTTTCATTCTCTTGAGCAGAAGGTGCAAATATGTGAGTGAAGACAGGTTGGATTCCCTCTTGAACTCTGCTGCATGTCATTCTCATAAACTCACTGTTCACTCATAAACAGTGAACCACTGAAACAAGTTCTCCTATCAAGTCAAACAATTATCATGGGAGAGACATCATGGAGCCAAAGCTACAGGACACTGTGATTGTCGTCTGCTGTCAGCATGACCGTGAGCTGTCACCTGTGAGTGTCACCTGTCTGACCCGCACGTCTCTCTAGGGCTGACGGTCCACACAAAAGACTGCGTTAAGCTCCAGGCATCTTCCCTCTGTCGGCCCGACTGTCGTTTGCTTGCGCTGGCAAGTGAGGATGCACACGCTGGACCGCAGCCTGTGAGGATGTACATGGCGTCCGGTATGACCGAATGCAAGGCGGAGGTCACTCCGTCAGCACGAAACGGGCACCGTGTGTTCAGCTACACCCTCGAGAGCCACACGGCGGCCGCCTTCAACATCATGAACGAACTGCGCTTGGAGCGTCAGCTGTGCGACGTCACGCTGAGGGTGAAATACAACGATCTGGAGGCTGTTGACTTCGTAGCGCATAAGGTTGTGTTGGCCTCGTCATCGCCGGTGTTTCGTGCCATGTTCACCAACGGGTTGAAGGAGTGCGGCATGGAGGTGGTGCCATTTGAGGGGATTCACCCAAAGGTAACTCTTTATGTACACTGCCTGTCAAAATCTAACACATTTGCTTTACTTCTCCTGGGCAGACATCACTGAGAGTAAACATCAAGCTCATGTTCTGTCATTCATAGGACTGAAAGAGAATTTGCTGATAAGACGAGCAGATAATCAGTGAATCTGAATGAACATTTATTGTACATCATGTGCGTCGCATCAAAACAGACTCATAAAAAGTGTCACATCACTAGCGTTTATGAATGTGATTTTTTTCAGGTGATGGGACGGCTTATTGAGTTTGCGTACACAGCGAGCATCTCGGTAGGAGAGAAGTGTGTGATTCACGTCATGAACGGTGCCGTCATGTATCAGATCGACAGTGTGGTCAAAGCCTGCTGCGATTTCCTCGTACAGCAGCTCGACCCGAGTAACGCCATCGGCATCGCCAGCTTCGCTGAACAGATGGGCTGCACAGAGCTCCATCAGAAGGCCAGAGAATACATCTACATGAACTTCAGTCAGGTGAGCAGCACACACACACACACACACACACACACACAGGCTGGAGATACTGTATGAAAATTCACACACCGTTCTCTCTGCTAAAGTAAAAACATTTAACTTCAAACAAGGAAATCACAATGCATTTGCTGTAAGATAAGTCAGGTAGATTTTGACTGTATGGAGGATGAGAAGTGAGGGTTTCTGATTTCTCTTAGCCGTGGTTGATGTTCAAATCACCGAAACCATCACACCACTACCCCCATCTTTCGCTTTCATCAGTGTTCACCTCGACTAATGTCCGTCCTGTGCACCTTACTGCTGATTGGCTAGAAGTTTTATTGGTACTCTGCATGTCTAAACAAGCGTAATTCGGTGATCGGACACCCCACCTTCATGCATAAATAAATACTTCAAAAATATCAACTTTGTACCATTTGTGTAATACCACATTTATTCCTGTATTTCTACATTTATTCATGTACTCCATTGTTTTCACATGATGTTACTTCACTGCGTTCTTGAAGTGCAGATGGAGGGCAGGAAGCAATTTTCTACATTGGAATTCACAAACTCAGAATGTCTGTTTTTGGCATGCTTTAGGTTTGCTCAAATCAATCAACCCATGAAACCACAAGTCAGGCATATAGCGAAAGCTGTTCTTCGTAAGGAGGGGAAAGCATGTATTGACTGAAGAGTGCTGGAAAAAGTGTCTAGTCCTTGTAATATAGTTTGAATGAATGTTAACAGTGCTGCTCAGAGCTATCATTCAAACTGTATTCATACATAGGTCTTGTTTTATTTAAACACACACACACACACACACACACACACACACACACACACACACACACACACACACACACACACAGTGTTGTAATGTGTGTATGGTGGTCATATAGAAGGATAATATTGACATCTGTCTGTCTGTCAGGTGGCCACACAGGAGGAGTTCTTCAACCTGACTCACTGTCAGCTGGTGACGTTGATCAGCCGTGACGAGCTGAACGTGCGCTGCGAGTCAGAGGTGTTTCACGCGTGTGTGGCGTGGGTTCAGTATGACCGTGAGAACCGCCGGCCGTATGTTCAGGCTTTGCTGCAGGCCGTCCGGTGCCACTCGCTCACACCGCATTTCCTGCAGCGCCAGCTGGAACATTTCGAGTGGGACGCTCAGAGTAAAGATTACCTGTCGCAGATCTTCCAGGACCTTACACTGCACAAACCCACCAAACTCATTCCGTGCCGAACACCCAAAGTGCCGCAGCTCATCTACACGGCCGGCGGCTATTTCCGTCAGTCGCTTAGCTACCTGGAGGCGTTTAACCCCTGCACGGGCGCTTGGCTGCGGCTGGCGGATCTGCAGATGCCTCGCAGCGGTCTGGCAGGGTGTGTCATCAGCGGTCTGCTGTACGCGGTGGGTGGACGTAATAATGCTCCGGACGGGAACATGGACTCCAACGCGCTGGACTGTTACAATCCCATGAACAACTGCTGGCTGCCCTGCGCTCCCATGAGCGTCCCGCGCAACCGCATCGGCGTGGGCGTCATCGACGGCATGATCTACGCAGTGGGTGGGTCACACGGATGTGTCCATCATAACAGCGTGGAGAGGTGAGTTGAGGTCACTTGTTTTGAGTTCCGATTGAGTGACAATACCCTTTCTTATCTCCAATAACATCACAGCGAAAACACTCTGTCAACCCAACAAGTGTTATTGTGTTTGAGGAGGAACAGAAACCCACTTTAAATAGACACTGAAACACGGAAGAGGAAGAAATTACAATTAGACACTTCCCTGAGTGTCACGTCGCACAGAATAAACATCGAGTTTGTTGTGACTGTATTTGCTTGTATGTGTTGGCAGCACGGTCGTTCAGAATGTAACGTTTTCTTTTTTGTTGCCGTATGTGTTTCAGGTATGACCCAGAGAGGGACTCCTGGCAACTTATGGAGGCCATGTTGACGCGGCGTATCGGAGTGGGCGTGGCCGTAATTAATCGTCTGCTATATGCAGTGGGGGGTTTTGATGGTACTCACCGGCTGAGCTCGGCCGAATGCTACAATCCTGATAGAGACGAATGGAGAAGCGTAGCGTCCATGAATACAGTCCGCAGTGGAGCAGGTCAGAGGTTTGTGAAGTCTCAGAATAGACTTCACAAAAATGTATTTACTCACCTTCATGTTATCAAATATTTATATACGATATCTACAGATGTGGTCAAATCTATTCATACATTTGGTAAAATGGCTCAAGGAAGGCTGAAAATATCATCACAAATCCTTTTTTACAATTTATCTAATTCTGCTGTTAAAATCTTTTTGCATCCTTCTTTTTAACAAGATAACAGCTCTGAGTCTTCTGAGTTTAGAGAAGATGAGAGACAATTCCTTTATACAGAATCATCCCTGACCCTTCAGATTTCATCCACTTCTGTTCTCTCCGCTCATTTTCTATAGGGTTAAGATCAGGAAAGATCACCCTAACTCTAAAAAGCTAGCATTTGTGAAAAGGTGAAATTAACACTCTTATCAAATCAAATATGGCAGTACACCATAACTTTATGAGCAATAACTGGTATGATTTAAAGTTATTGACACGCCGCCATAATTGATTTTAGAGTTTGTGTTGTGATTATCTAATTTGTGTTTCTCAGCAGAAGGTCGAGTGTGTTTGAAATGAGAAAATAGTTGTTTTTAGGAGTAAAGAGTTCTCTGTTTCTGCTGCAGTTAAACATCAGTGAGCAGATGTTGATCATTAACCCACAGCCACTTTTCACTCGGATTTATTTTAAAGCAGGAAGTTACTGAACAAAGAAATCTTTTCTTTTATCCATTAACTCTTTTCAAACCTGCGACATTCACCTGCGGTGAGTCATCTGATCTGTTTGTGTTCAGGTGTGTGTGCTCTGGGGAACTACATATACGTGATGGGCGGGTATGACGGGACGAATCAGCTGAACACAGTGGAGCGATATGATGTGGAAACAGACAGCTGGAGTTTCACAGCATCCATGAGACACAGACGCAGTGCTCTCGGCGTGACCGCACACCACCATCGTGTTTATGTGCTCGGTACAAACTCGCATGCAAACACAACATAAACCTCTTGCCTTTAAAGGGATAGTCTGAATGTACAGATAATTTAAAACACTGAATAATAACAACTGCAAGAGACTCGTGTTTATTCTGTCTGTCTGTAGGTGGTTATGATGGGAACACTTTTCTGGACAGTGTGGAGTGTTTTGACCCAGAAACAGACACATGGACAGAGGTCACCAAAATGACGTCTGGTAGGAGTGGGGTCGGGGTGGCTGTTACTATGGAGCCGTGCCAAAAAGACCTCAGCCAGTGTCAGAATCACTAGTGCCTATCTGTCTCTCTCTGAGCCAATGTTATTAATGCACAACAGATGTGTTCTTCACTTACACTCTCATGACATCTCCTCGGAGGTTCTCTGTACATATATTCACATCTTTAATGTCTTGTGAGTTTGCCGAACTTCAGCGGAGGACGACACGCTCAAGTTGAATAAAGTGCCAAGAGCCACCACATGAGTATCTGCTGCCCGCTGACGCCCCGAGCGCACCATGCTAGTATCAAAACTCTGAATGAATAATTTTTTGACTCCAGAATCGGCTTTCTCGGTGTAGCCAAGAACACGTTTGCCTGAAGCCCCAAATGATTTTGTATTTGTTTTTTTTTAATATCAAGATTTAGAAGACTTCTCAGACTGATGGTGAAGAGTTTATGTGGGTTGTGTACAGATTTGAGATCAACCTCAGAGCTTTGGAGCCCACAAGAACATTTACATGCAACAGTTTTAGTAAAAGTGGATTCCAGTCTACACATGCAGATTAAAGCAACATTTGCTTAAAGCAACGATGATTTTTACAGCCTGAAAAGAATGTATTTGTACAACCAATTAAAGCTGCTTTTTCCAAGGGATGTTTCTACACAGTGTGGAGTCTTGCACATCATTTTCTCGTATTTATTTGACATTTTCCCGCTCTGCTTGTGATCATTGTAGCACCTTTTCATACTGAACTGTATTTTTTTCTTTGAAAAGGATTTGCTATACATTGTTATATAAGTATACATTGTCAATTGTACCCAATGAACATACATGTACAAACATTATATATATATATATATATATATTAAAGCATACGTTTCCAGTAGTAGTTCAAGTGTGTCTTCAGACGCAGTCGCGCGGTGGCGCCATAACCAAACCATTCACAAACAGTTAATGACGTTTATATTGTTTTATCGATGAATGCTTTTAGTTTATTTTGACTGTTTGATGTTGATTCAAACATTGCGCAACAGTTTCGCTTCACACGTGTTAAACAAAGTTTATAAAGCTTCATAGTAAAAGCACTTATAACGGAGCGTGTAAACCCGCACGCGCGCACTGTATTCACTAAACGTATCGCGTGCTGGACATAAATGTGAAAAATGAATGTTGAATATGAAATTTTTGTTGTCGTGTTGTTTAATGGTCTTTATTTGTCGGCTACAGTATAATGGTGGTTGGTGTTGACAGACTGTCTCATCTCTGACTCATTTTGTTCTCACGCTGAAAGGTTATAATGGGAGGCGCTTGAAGTTCCGCAGAAACACTGAATTATATTCACATTCACACACAAGATCAACAGAACTGACGCCAGCGCACGTGCGTATATCATTTCATTTACATCTCTATGAACTTTATGACTTTAACGTCCAAACGAGTGAAGCCGAACACGGTCACTGTCTCCTCGGGTTCATGTGTCATGTTTTCAGTTTCGGGTTGAAATATCAGTTGCGTCTGTGAATGTACATTAGTAAGTTTAATTTTTCTATAAATTACTAGCAGCCTTTAGCTGTTTTAACACTACTAGAAAGTGAACATTAATAAGATGATTAAAGTGCGACAAGAGTCTTGTCCGGTGTTTCCATGATTCCTTCATAACTCATCTTTCATTTCTGTGTGAATCAGGAGTGAAGATGATTCCTGTGAATGAGTTCCGCAGCATCACATCAGATCAGAACCCGCAGTTCAGAGTCCTGAAGCCCTGGTGGGACGTCCTGTCTGAGTATTTGGCCATCGCAATGCTCATGATCGGAGTGTTCGGCTGTACGGTTCAGGTACAGCATCCGGCCTGATCCAAATAGACATCAGTTCCCTTTTACGTAAACACACATATTGGTGTGTGTCTGTTGTTTTCTCAGGTTAAGCTGCAGGCGTTCTGATTCAAACCATGAAATCAATGGTGAATATGGCCGAGATTCACTGGGCTGTTTAAAAGATGAAGAATTTCTACTTTTCGTATTGTTTCCAGCATTACAACACCCTTCTGGTTTTGAGTTTGTGACAATTAAAGTGAATGTTCGGAACTCATTGTAATGCTTTAGTTTCAACATTTACATTGAGTCATTTAGCAGATGCTTTTATCCAAAGCGATTTACAACAGTTCAGGGAGCAATAAGCGATATGTCATAAAAGAGCAATAATACAATAGGTGCTAATACAAAGATACTAGTTTCAACAAGGCAAGACCACTACCTGTTGAGAGAAGAGAGAGGGTTGTGATTTCAGGGCTTATTTTATAGGTTTATCTTAGTGTGTGTGTGCGTATTATATCACGTTAACCATCTGTCTTTTTAATCCTGCTGCCATCTGGTAAGTGCTTCCGTAGCCTGATGGCCAAAACAGAGAGACTTAGGAGGAGGTCTTTCCCGGGCCATCAGGTCTCCTAACATCATTTGACCTCACTCACTGCCCTCTAAGAACATTCAGCATCTAATGTAGGGACATTGCTGCTTGCACATGGCACTGACTACACAGCCCTTTATTGCTGCTGCTAAGTATCTGTTTACACATTCCTGCTCATGTGAATATTCACAGTTTACTTCTATCATAGACTATATATACACCTTTATCTATTTTATAATAATTGCAAATTGTCTTTGTAGCTGATATACGTTTCACTGCTGGTTGTAACTGTGTATGTGACAAATACAATCTTGAATCTATCTTGAAAATCTTGTATACATGAACAAGCTCATCTGCGTTCTTTTCATTAGGCTTCTGTAGAGTCCTTTATTATTTCTTGACTTGTGCGCAAATCCATTGCTATCAGACACATGCAGATGTTTATCAGTTGGTATTATAACCCTCCATTGATGAAACTCGATGTTCATCTCTCCTCAGCTCGCACAGGAAAAGATTTCCTGCCTGCCTGACCGAGTCACGGATCTTTCCAGAGGAGATATGGACTGCAGTCACCTACGAGAGCCAAAGGACAATGAGAGTGTGTGGGATTTCGCCATCACCAAAACTCTGAGTCCAAACCTCATCGAGGTGTTCGGCAGAAAGAACGGCCTAGACATTCATCAGTACGAGTTCGTCAATCACTTCTGTTACGAGCGTTTTGTACACTGGTATGGCAAGTACTTCCCTTACCTGGTGGTAATCCACAGTGTGATCTTCATGGTGGCCAGCAGTTTCTGGTTCAAGTTCCCAGTGACGTCGTCTAAGATCGAGCTGTTCGTAAATATACTGGGCAAATGCTTCGACTCGCCGTGGACCACGAGGGCCATCAGTGAAGTCTCTGAAGAAAGAAGGGAAGAGAGAATAGTGACGTGGAGAAAGAACACAATGACGAAATGTGTGGCAGACGACAACGACGAGGTCGATGCGGTTGCTCTGATCCAATCTTCGGATCCGAAAACAGCAGAATTGAAGCCGGCTGGGTCACTGTGGGATAAAAAAGAGGGCGAGCAGGCTAAATCCCTATTCGAAAAGGTTAAGAAGTTTCGAACGCACGTGGAGGAGTCGGATCTTCTTTACTTCATGTACGTGCTACAGACCGTGCTGAAAGTCTTCAAGTTTGTTCTCATCATTGTTTATAGTGTGATGTTGGTTCCAAACATCCAGGTCATTGTGATTTGTTCGGTGCCTCGGGATCTGACGGGCTTCGAGTCTTTCTGCTGCATCTATAATAAAGCACATCTGTTCTCTAAGTTAGCATATACCTATATATGCTTTGTGGGGGTGTATGGAACGTTGTGTATCTACTCACTTTATTGGCTGTTTCATCGACCGCTGAAAGAATACTCGTTCGAGGTGGTTCGCTTGGAGTCTGGAATTAATGACATCCCAGATGTTAAAAACGATTTTGCGTTTCTTCTTCACCTCAGCGACCAGTATGATGCCCTTTACTCCAAACGCTTCTCAGCCTTCCTCTCTGAGGTCAGCGAGAGCAGGCTGAGGCAGGTAAACCTGAACCACGACTGGACGACGGATAAACTCCGCTCTCGTTTGTCACGCAATGCAAGCGAACGATTGGAACTCCACGTGTTCATGCTGCCAGGATTACCGGACACCGTCTTTGAACTTACAGAAGTAGAAGCGCTTACACTGGAACTGATTGGCAACGTCACAATCCCCGCTAACCTTTCACAGCTTACAGGCCTACAGGAGCTGTCGTGTATCCACACTGCCGCTAAACTCCAGCTGGCCGCCCTCAATCACCTGCGCGAGAACCTGAAAGTGCTGCGTCTAACCTTTGATAGTCAAGACCAAGTGCCATTGTGGATGTACACCCTACAGAACCTGGAAGAGCTTCACCTCAGTGGCCCCTTAAACAGCGAGCTCTCTCGCGCTCCGAATTTGGACACGTTGCGGGAGCTCAAAAATCTTCGCGTGCTGACGTTCCGCAGTCGTCTGAGCAAGATACCTCCCAGTGTCGTAGACGTTTCTAACCAGCTGTTGCGGCTGTGTGTTCAGAATGAGGGAACCAGACTTCAGGTTGTCAGTAGTCTAAAGAAGCTGGTTAACCTTGCTGCTCTGGAGTTGACGAACTGTATGCTGGAGCGAATCCCCAGCGCGGTGTTCAGCCTTGGCCACCTCCAAGAACTGGACCTTAGAGAGAACAGGCTTGCCACCGTAGAGGAAATCCTGAGTCTGCAGCACTGTCGCCGTCTGACCACTCTCAGACTCTGGCACAACCACATATCTTACGTCCCCGAGCACATCAGCAAACTAGTCACGCTGGAAACGCTGGATTTCAGCTGGAATAAGATCCGCCGACTTCCCCCTCGACTCTGCTATTGCACCAGACTCCGACATCTAGACCTTTCACACAACCAGCTGACCTCCCTGCCGTCGGAGATCAGCGTCCTGCAGTCTCTTCAGCATCTGTCTGTCGCCTTTAACTCCCTCGAGTTTCTCCCTGAAGAGCTCTTCTCCTGTAAGAGGCTGAAGGTTCTAGCGCTGGGGAATAACAGCATTTCTGCCCTGTCTCCGCGGGTTGGGAATCTTGCTCAGCTGGTGAGGTTGGAGCTGAAGGGCAACAGGATGGAGTTTTTGCCCGCTGAGATCGCTGACTGTGTCTCACTGAAACTCACTGCTCTTATTGTGGAGGACAGTCTGATCGACCTGCTTCCTCCAGATGTGAAAGACAAAATGAAAAGACGATAATCCCAATTCTTGTGCATCACAATTTAAGATAGACAAATTATAAAAAAGGCTTATTAATATATGTATGTCTTCAAAATAACTCGGAGCTTCTCTCGATGAGTGACAATGTAAACTGACGGAATAACATCCCAGTGAACTTCATTACCGTGTGAGTGAGTGTATTGAACTCTTACTCGATTGACTGGATTGACCAGATTCATGTCAGAAAGGAGCTATCACTCAGAATCTGCCCTTTCATATTAGTCTGTGTCACAGTGTAGCAGATATAACCAAATCATCAACTTTACTGCAACGCTGCTGTCAAACAATCTTTAGTGTATATTGTGATATAATAAAACTGACTTGATTTGTCTTCACAGTCTGAAATAAAAACAATAACAACACAGAGTGTTTTATGGGATCCCCGTGACTGTCCTGATATGGATTTATTGCTGTACAACTATGGAAAAATTGTGAAAAGCTCTATATAGTCATAAATTCAGCAAAACAACAGTTGTTAATTAATAGCACAATATAAATGTTACAGAATCCTCTCGTTTCAACAAGAGCTCCATGTTCCTGTAGTGTCTGTTTTTGAGCAGTTTGTCATTGAACCAGTAAAGGTTGTGATCTTCCCCAAGGGGAGGGAATCTTAAATGGACTCAGCAGGTGGAAATTTCCACAGGTGTTTGTGAATATAAAGCCACTCTGTCTCCCTCTGCAGGTTAGTTTAGTGTATACTGAAATATTTGCACATAACCTAACTTTTCAAATTTTTTGGTCGTTCTTAAAGAATGTAGACAATAGAGAACAATATATTTGTGCTTTAATGATGATAATAAAGCTCTTGAAATGGTGTCTTTGAGAACTGTGTTTAGCCTACTTGTGAGGGACAATTGTTCTCAGATAAACTGTGAAAATGAAGAGTAATGTTTAGAGAGAATCATTAGTCTATGTTATGTTACTGAAGAGCTTAATGTGTTGAACGTTCTTGTGCTGCTGCTGTCTGAAATGAAATATATATTTATCACCAGATCGAGAGTTCCTTTCATTTAATGACATGAGCAGGCGTTTTAAAAGGATTCAGGTTCAATGTCTGTATGTAGACTGCTGTGATATCTGTAACAGGTCTGTTGTGATTGTGAGTACTTTAATCTGGTAAAAGGCAGAAACTCTCATTCATGATTCAAGTGTTCTGCAGGTCTTAATGATATGAGCAGGCGACAGATACGGTGAGATCTTTAATCGCTGCTGGATGTTTTGGTATCTTGGGATTTTCTCAGTGAGGCTGAATAAACAAAACAAGCATTGTGCCTCGATCCCAAAGTCCCAGAAAAACAGAGTTCCTGCTCAAAGCGAAGCTCTGTTACAGCACAATGTTGCCTTGTACAGTCACTCACATTCCTGTGTTTGTTCAGGGTCACCTTGAGCACCTACACACTATACAAAACACACACACAGTTACATACTGAAACACACATATAACTTAGCAAACTGTTAATGAATAACACATTCATTGTTTTCACTTGCAATTGTGTAAAACCAATTGTCTCCAGTATAGGTTCAAACCAATTTAAATTGTGTCTGTATAAATAAAAACTTGTGAAATGATCAAACAGCTTTTTTTCCACAAGGTGAAGTTTATTTTTCTCTCCTGTTCTTCATGAGGGAGCCATATGTTGGGAACATGACGTCATCTTATCAGATAAAACTACTAACAATTCTGTAGTTCATTAAAGACCGTAATAAATAAAATGTGAAATTCCACAGTAAACATGTTTCTATACAGACTTAAATAAATAAGCGAAATAAAATTCATTAAATGTTATTTACAGATGTTAATCAACAAAACACGTCACTTCACTTCACTTCACACACACACACACACACACACACGTTTATCAGTGCATGACGCCCAAAGGGTGGCAACAAATAATTTCATTAGAATATAAAAAGTTAACAGTTAAAGTTTCTGCACAGAAATGTGTTTTTAAATACTAAAAAGAGCTATTTACATTTGTGCCTGGCAAAGCCCAACATGAGTGTACGTGACGATCCAGTACAGGGATTTGCTCTGTGCAAACTGTTGCTACATATTCCAGCTAATGTTATAATCAAGCAAACAACTATTAAACATATCTAACAAACATATGAAAACAAATCCCAATCTATGGCGGAGCATTGAGGGCTCCCAACAAAACGAACGGAACCGTTAAAGTCCTTTAATTCATCATGCGCTCCAAAAACTCCACCATCTCTGGAGCGCGTGCGGCGCGGGCCACGTCCAGCGCATTAGCCCCTCTGCTGTCCCGATGACTCAGGTTTGATAGGGGTGCCAGGTACTCCACCACATTCCAGTGGCCCTCGCGGATGGAGATGTGAATGGGTATGGATCCGCTGTGGTCAGGGATGTTGACGGATGCGCCGTGCTCCACCAGAGCTCGTAGCGTATCCAAGAAACCCGTGCGGGCGGCATCGTGCGCGGGAGTCACCCCACAGCGATCCTGCACGTTTGGATCAGCGCCGTGTTGCAGCAGCACGCGCGCCACACTGGTGCAGCCCATCATCATTACCTGCCAAACACACAAATAACACCAATGCGCCATGTGTGTGTGCTGAGAAGGACCATAACTGACACTGTGTTCCCACAAGTCAAGTGCTTTAACAGGGAAGGTTAGGCCCGAGGAGTGATACGCACGCACGCGCACGCACGCACGCACACACACACACACACAGAGAGGTGGGTTGTAACGCGTTACATTTACTTGAGTGACATTTTGGAAAATATGTTCTTTTAAAGTCAAATTAAAGTGGGTACTTTTGCTCTTACTCGAGTATATTTCTAATAGAAAATCTGTACTTTTACTTCGTTACATTGCGTTTGAAAACATGTATTATAAAATGGGTTGTTTATTTCAGGGTTGTCTTCTCTTTTTATGGGCATTCCCAAGTGATTGATTCTTTTGAAAGCATTATTTGAACGATGGACAAACCCTTCTGAAGAGGTTCATTTCGCAGCACGATCGGAATCATCTGAAGCGGCGGATCACTCGTAGCGCGAAACTTAAGAACACAAAGAGCGCATATGAAGTGAAAATGAATCTATATCTATACAATCAAAACTGCAAATGGGTCATATTGTTTGCCAGCAATGATAAATGCGCGCGACCTGTTCGTCAGACACAGCAACATGCGCGCGACCTTATACATTTCTACATGGATATGTGGAATCCCTTTAGATCAGCCCACAACCTTGTGTCGTTACCGCAATGCTCTTACCACTGAGATACAGGAAAGGTCTTTTTTCATATAAGAGATGTTTGACATCATCTAATGTTCGGAGTTTAGTTCAATGCTTTGTAAACGCAAAACTCGCAGGTTGGCTTTAGTTTGTCAGGGTCTATTATTCTAAATAAGTAGTTGTGTAGTGTAGGCTACATCGATATTAGATTGAATTTACAGAAATGCTCGTCTCTTCTTTAGTCACTGTGTGTATATTGCAAAGATATCTATAGGCCTAATAATAATGAAAATATTGGCGTAACTGTTAATTTTATGAATAGTAGGCCTATACAGTATAATCAGATACAAAGTAACTAAGTAGCTACTTGAGTTGTTTTTTCATTGCACACTTTTTTACTCAAGTAACTTTTAAAATAGTGACTTTTACTTTTGTAACGATTTCTCTTGTTACGCGAATAGAGATTTTAGCTCCTCTGCGCACACACACGTTGGGTTTCCGTCTTTTATGGGGATTTTTCATAGACATTTCAATACTGTAAAAAGTATATGTTGTGTCCTGTAAGCCGCCATCGACCCTCAGACCAAAGCATTACACAAACCTTGTACTTTAACTCAGAAGCTGTAAGAATTTTAGACATATGGGTGTAACTATCCTTATGGGGACGACGCACTCGGGTGAAGCTCAGGGAGCTACACACAGAACCGGTCCGCTCACTTGACCAAAGCCGGTATTAGTGAAAGCGAAACATAGAGCCGAATCAGACTTATCCGTTCTTACCTGCAGTGCTGTTTTACCGAACTCATTGAGGGTGTCCGGTTCGACCCGGTGATCCTGTAAAATCCGCCGAACCGCCACCACATTCCCACGGGCAGCCGCCGCGCTCAGACTCTTCCCGCAACCGAACCCGTCCAGAACCATCACCTGAAACAGCCATCGATCGCGTGTGTTAACGTCACATCTATCGCGGAACATTAGATCTGATTTCATGCGAATAACAGCATTAAACGCATTTAAAGGCAGCCGTGTACTCACCGCGTGTCTCTCAGTCGTTATTTATGGATCGGTGACCGTTGGTTGTTTATCTGTTCTATAGAAACACGTCAAAACAATCATGTGTTCACATATGTACCGCGAGCGCCTTTGCATTGCGCGCTTGATCGACAACTGCGTTGCATGACGAGCGACTGTCCACCAATCAGAGTTCACACACGCCCGCACGGCTGCCATAATTGGCTAAAAGGGCGGAGCGCTGATAGGGGTTGCTACAGTGTCGCCGTAGTAACTACTACCCCTTGACCAATGAGAACGCAGAACACAGAAGGCGGGCGATTTGAGAAGGTTTATTTGTAAACTGTTGAGTTCATTCACTTTCTGACGTCCACAGCCTAAAAGAGCGGGCGAATGCGCGCGACACATCCGAACAAACGCCAGTATATACCAGCAGGTGTATAGAATCACAATCACGTATGGGAAACATACACAAATACATTTATTGAAATGTGCAGGGAAACAGAAACTCATTGGGACTGAAATGATCGATTGCTTTCATTTACCATATCAAGCCACAATATTTATACAGCAATCATAAAGCAAACGCTGTCGACATGCAGAATAAAATCTATTAGCAACACACACAGAAACAATACACAACAATACAAATCTCCTTCCCATAATGCACCAGCACTGATCATCTCACATTAGCTGTTTGTCCTCAGCTGATAATCTGGAAAAAAGAAAAAAAAATCAAATGACATTTATTGAAAATAAAATAATAAGAGCATTTGATCATGCATTAGTATAGCAGACATATAGCGCATCATGACAGGTTTGATTGACTACAGTGAGAATGCTTGCTTTGTCTGCTCACCTCCGCTCTGTGTGATATAGCGAACCCACGGTAGTGCCTGATAACCGCTCTTCTCAATAATCTTCATGTATCGAACCTTTCACGTGAGAAATGTAAAATATTTTGTTAGCTTAATTTTGAACAGCATAACTGACAGTAAACTCTGGGAGACGACACAGTGACCAAACCCACAATGCAAATGCACATGCAAAAATGCTCTTGCGCTGTCACACACCTGTATGCCTGACACTGTGAAATATGGGATCTCGAATTTGACAGTGATTGGAGGCTTTCCTTCTGCTTCATCCTTTTCCACACTCGGCAGGCCGAAATGGGCTCGCATCAGAAACTCCTTACCACCCTGAACATGAATACAAGCATGGACATCCACATACATGCTAAAAGTGCAAACGACAATGTATTTTACAAACAAGAGTCTTGTTATTATTATTATCATCATCATCATTACTATATATTTACTTTTTACATTTATTGCATGACAGTGTGTTTTTTTACAGTTGCTTTGCATCAATGGACAACTGAGAAAAGCGCAAAGAAATCCTTCTGCATTCCGTCTGAAATCATTGCAAAATCATTCAATTTTTAAAGCAATACAGGAGCACACTACTATTCTGTCGCTCACCGGGAAGGATTTGATGCTCCACACCACAAGGTTCTTCTCAGGAACGTATTTGGCGTGACCCGTGCTGGTTTTGAACTTGGGAGAATCTGCATCGCTTGGCACAGGAATATGAACCTCAACATTATTTGCTACAGATTGTTTTTTAAACTGCCCTTTAGCCTGAAACAGAGTCGGGCCAGAATTCACACATGAAACATCAATCCACACATACTGAACTAACGTCCACGATGACAGTCTTTTCACAAACCTTCACCATGATCTCCACTCGACTGTGTGAGAACTTCTCTATAACAGACTCAATCCAGATGAGCGGCTTTACCTGCAAACACACACACACGGCTGATGTCATCATTGCGTTCTTTTCATAAATAATGACCTATAAAAGGTGTAGAGTTGTGAGCACTCATCGAGCACCTGTGATGAAATAACATGGAAATCTCTCTAAACAAAGAACTCATTTCATTTTCAGGTCCATTTCTTTGCAGTGAATGTACAAAATATGGAGCGGACAGTTATAAGAAAACATTAGTTACATGTGTAAAGTGATGATGGGCTCACATGTGTGTTAATACGGTAAGACATGAGCTCTGACTCTCCGTCAGGTGGAATGAAAGAAATGGTTCTATCGCTCTCAAAGCGGGACAGACGGACGCACTGATGAAACTTCACGTCCTCCATGGTGACACTTTTTCCTTTGTCTCCTATGACACACAGAAGAATACAATGCACACGAGATCATTACAAAAACCATGAGATATAGAGTTTATACTGTGTTATTGAGTCCATTCTTACGGCCGGTGAGAGCGAAGAGCACACGATCATTGAGACCCAACCTGAGCTCAGGCATTCCTGACAGCATCGTCTTCAGTTTCACACTGCCCACAATATCACTGCTCATCACACTGCCGTTAGCGTTCACCTGCAAACACACACAAACACACACTTACACACACACACACTACAGGAGACTCACAACACTCATGTGTCTCACACTCACCAGAACATTAATGGACTCAATGACATCTATAAAGACTTCATTCTTCTTGTATTTGATGCCCTCGGACCTCCAGGACACGGCATTTGTCACTGTGGTGGGCACTTTGGTCTTGGCCACCTCCAGCTTATTGCCCTCCTGTGTGATGTATCTGACAACAACACAAAACATCATCATCATCATCGGAAAAGGAGAGCTTGGGTAAACATGAACGTGGTCTTACTCCTGAAGAATCTTGCTGTCCGTCGTCTGCGGGAATCCAAAGTCCATCAGTTCATCCAGCAGCTCGTACACCACCACAAAGTTATCCTGAATACTCTCCTCCTCTAACTCCTTAAAATACTCAGTGAAGACCTAAACACACACACATATCAAAGCACTCTCATGCTTAGCACATAGTATGAAGGGGGGTCATAGATTCCTTCTTTATTTGCCCCTCGTCCTCAATGTCATCAGTCTGTCTGTTTTAAAATGACATTTGAAATGAAGCGGGGCTGCTGTACTTCGCATTCACAATGGTGTTGAGATTTCAGTGGCGACCTCAGTCAACTCACCTCTACGAGTTTGTACAGGAAGGCGTAAACCAGAGAAGCGTTCGAGTTCTTGTTTGTGGTGGCCACCACTGATGCTTGTGTTAAGTTGAACGCACACCTTAAATGTATCAGATCTGTCTATAGAATTTATTATGCAGTATTTGTACAGACACACGCATTCCGTATGTTGTTAAGGATACAGTACAGATTGTTATGCTTGATCCACAGGAAGTGGACGTTGCCATGTGAGATCACAGGGCAGATAAGCCCCTCCTCTTCCTGTTGCATTAACAGGCTAAAAAAGTGGTCAATCTCCGACATGTCCACTTCACCTTTGTAGTTGCGGCATATCAGCACCTGACGGATTTACAAAGAATATGAGACAAACACGAGACATTTCATTGGTTCATCTTGGGCCGGTTGCATAAACGGCAAGTTTGTCATCAGGACTGCCCATAGCGTCTTTATGTCGATTGATCGAGTTGAGATCTGAGAAGTAACCTGAAGACTGATGAGTCCTAACTAATTGCTAGTCAGTGAGACTAGTTGCCAAGACACGGTCGGTCTTATGTTTATGCAACTGGCCCCTGTAGCCTACATGAACACCAAAGACTGAGAATGAGGTCACATCTCTGACGTCATGTGACGCCAAAATCATTAGGCTTGTTTGAGATGAGCTAAATCTGCGCAGAACCGATCACCGGTGATCAATGCGAGCTGCATGCCGGTTAGAAAAGTGTCCGAGTTACGTCCGCCTTGCTCTGATGTCATGATGACGTGTGCCAAAAAACTGTGTCGGATTGAGCAGTCGAGCGCAGTTGCTCTCCACCGACTGCGCTATTCAAAAGCATGATGGGAAACGACTGACTGACGACACAGCTTCATGCTCATTGGCTGAGAATGTCAACTGATAGATTTTCTCTTTATTCTAAGAATTAGATTACGCATCTGTTAATTTTTATTTACATGCAAACTAAACAAAAACAAAACACACATAGTGAAGTTAAGAATTAGGACATGCACCATTTATTTGGACATTATTTGACAGTACAGTCAGTGATTATTATTGTAACCATCTTCATGTAAAAACAGTGGTATTTCGATTACATCCACTTCGTCTGCGATTAAACGCGAACGCGATCTCCTCCACTGTTCACGTTTGCAAGCGACAAAACAGCGAGATTCACGAAGTGTCCGACTTTAAAGGTCTTTTTTATGGAAGACCATTTAGGCAGAAATGTCTTTAGACGTAACGTGTACAGACAAATTTCGTGTACAGACTTTAGACGCGTCGATGCGTAATTGCGTGTAGACGCGTAAACCCACAACTTCCGCTGTCAAACTAAAAGTCACATCAAGAAATGTAACCCTTACCATATTTCATTATAGCTACACTTTCCCTTTGACTATTTTTATTTTGCTTAAAAGCATGGCGAAAATACAGTTTAATATTATATAAATAATTAAATGTATAATTACTAAACAGTATTTTGTGGACCAATATACCAATATAATATGCTGCATTTAGTTTGCATTTCAAAACATATATTTTAACAAAACATATTATTCACAATGGAAAACTCAGTATATAGAGTGCACTTATAAAACAAGAAGGCATAGGTCAAGCACCAAGAGAACATGATCAAATAGGGCAAGACTCACAAACCAGCAATGGATTTTTTTTGACACTTTAGTCAATTTTCTTAAAAAAAAATTATGTTTAGTGAAATACCAATAGATGTCACACTATACAAGTGAGATGAGAATTACGCTAAATGATGTTTTATTAACAAAGTTCGGGAGGAACCTAAGCATATAAATCAGCCCGATGTTCCATCAGCAGTAATCACCTATCAGCCGAGGACTCTATCTCTACTTAATAATCTAGGCTGGTTCACCATCAGCAATCACCTATCAGCCGAGCACGTAATCTCTACTTAATGATCTAGGCTGGTCCACCATCAGCAATCACCGTATCTACCCTATCAGCTCCTGCAAGCTCTATCATAAATAGACAAACAATCTTACCTGTTGCATCTTGCCAGATAAGCATCCCTCCTCCACCCCAGCTCCTCTCATTTTCTCTAAAGTCCCGCAGGACCCTCGGGGGGTGTGTTCTGGGCTCGAGCCGGTTCCGAGCCCGGAGCAGTTGCTCTGAGCAGGGTAGAGTGCTCCGGGTTTGGATAGATCGGGCGGGCTCGGAGCCCACTCCCTGCACAACACGCCAAATACGCATAACCTTCATTCCCATGCTTTACCATCTATCCCAACAAGGAGCTGTTTATCGGCGAGGGCGAACTCGTGAAGTGACACTTACGGACGCATGTTGTTTGTAGACTTCAGCTCTGCTTTCAATACCGTCATCCCTTCCAAGCTAATCGTCAAACTTGGAAACCTAGGCATTGACAACTCTACCTGCAATTGGATTATGGACTTCCTGACGAACAGGCCTCAGCTTGTTAGGTTAGGCCACATCTGCTCCACCACCACCATCCTCAACACTGGTGTACCACAGGGCTGCGTACTGAGCCCCTTTCTCTACTCCCTTTTCACACTCGACTGCAGGCCTGTGAGCGGATCTAACTCCTTCATCAAGTTTGCAGACGATACAACGGTGATTGGTCTCATCAGCAACAACGATGAGACTGCACACAGGGAGGAGGTCCGGCACCTGGCCACATGGTGCTCAGACAACAACCTGCTCCTTAACACCTCCAAGACAAAGGAGATCATTGTGGACTTCAGGAAGGCGAAAGGAGGCACACACGGGTCCACATTAATGGGATGGCTGTTGAACGTGTTTCCAGTTTTAAGTTCCTGGGGACTCATATTTCGGAGGACCTGTCCTGGACCACCAACACCTCATGCCTGGTCAAGAAGGCTCACCAGCGTCTCTTCTTTCTGAGGACACTGAAGAAGAACCAACTGTCTTCAACCTCTTCTGGAGAACTTCTATCGCTGCACGATAGAGAGCATCCTGACCAACTGTGTCACAGTCTGGTACGGGATCTGTTCTGTTGCTGAGCGCAAGGCACTGCAGCGGGTGGTGAAAACAGCCCAGCACATCACAGGGACTACACTTTCTGCCATTGAGGACATCCAGAAGAAACGCTGTCTGCGTCGAGCTCGCAGCATTCTCAAGGACTCCTCTCGCCCCGCTCATAGACTGTTTACTCTCCTGCCCTCCGGTAGGCGCTTCCGGTGCCTCCGGACAAGAACCAGCAGCTTTTTTCCCAGAGCTGTTTCGTTATTGAACTCTGCCCCCCACTGATTCCACTACCTCTCTTACCTTGAATACCAAGCTGCTATAACATCGTTTACATTGCACTACAGGGCTGCATGCATGACTGAACTGTACACACCAGTACTTCATGTTATCTGCTCTACTGGACTGTTTACACACGCACAGCATCATTTGCACTCTATACTGCTCACTTGCACATCTGAAATATGCTCATTTGCACTAATGGACCACTTTCATAACTGCACTAACTTATCTACTGCACTGTAACTCTATTAACTGCATCTACTCATCTATTGCACTGTAACCTCAATAACTGCATTAACTCATTTACTGCACTGTAACTCTATTAACTGTATCTACTCATCTATTGCACTGTAACCTCAATAACTGCATCTACTCATCTATTGCACTGTAACCTCAATAACTGCATTAACTAATCTACTGCACTGTAACTCTATTAACTGCATCTACTCATCTATTGCACTGTAACCTCAATAACTGCATAAACTAATCTACTGCACTGTAACTCTATTAACTGCATCTACTCATCTATTGCACTGTAACCTCAATAACTGCATTAACTAATCTATTGCACTGTAACTCTATTAACTGCATCTACTCATCTATTGCATTGTAACCTCAATAACTGCATTAACTAATCTACTGCACTGTAACTCTATTAACTGCATCTACTCATCTATTGCACTGTAACCTCAATAACTGCATTAACTAATCTATTGCACTGTAACCTCAATAACTGCATTAACTAATCTACTGCACTGTAACTCTATTAACTGCATCTACTCATCTATTGCACTGTAACCTCAATAACTCTACTATCTACTCACTTACTTATTAACGCATCTACTCATCTATTGCACTGTAACCTCAATAACTGCATCTACTCATCTATTGCACTGTAACTTCATTAACTGCATCTACTCATCTATTGCACTGTAACCTCAATAACTGCATTAACTAATCTATTGCACTGTAACTCTATTAACTGCATCTACTCATCTATTGCACTGTAACCTCAATAACTGCATTAACTAATCTATTGCACTGTAACTCTATTAACTGCATCTACTCATCTATTGCATTGTAACCTCAATAACTGCATTAACTAATCTACTGCACTGTAACTCTATTAACTGCATCTACTCATCTATTGCACTGTAACCTCAATAACTGCATTAACTAATCTATTGCACTGTAACCTCAATAACTGCATTAACTAATCTACTGCACTGTAACTCTATTAACTGCATCTACTCATCTATTGCACTGTAACCTCAATAACTACATTAACTAATCTACTGCACTGTAACTCTATTAACTGCATCTACTCATCTATTGCACTGTAACCTCAATAACTACATTAACTAATCTACTGCACTGTAACTCTATTAACTGCATCTACTCATCTATTGCACTGTAACCTCAATAACTACATTAACTAATCTACTGCACTGTAACTCTATTAACTGCATCTACTCATCTATTGCACTGTAACCTCAATAACTGCATTAACTAATCTACTGCACTGTAACTCTATTAACTGCATCTACTCATCTATTGCACTGTAACCTCAATAACTACATTAACTAATCTACTGCACTGTAACTCTATTAACTGCATCTACTCATCTATTGCACTGTAACTTCATTAACTGCATCTACTCATCTATTGCACTGTAACCTCAATAACTGCATTAACTAATCTATTGCACTGTAACTCTATTAACTGCATCTACTCATCTATTGCACTGTAACCTCAATAACTGCATTAACTAATCTATTGCACTGTAACCTCAATAACTGCATTAACTAATCTATTGCACTGTAACTCTATTAACTGCATCTACTCATCTATTGCATTGTAACCTCAATAACTGCATTAACTAATCTATTGCACTGTAACTCTATTAACTGCATCTACTCATCTATTGCACTGTAACCTCAATAACTGCATCTACTCATCTATTGCACTGTAACTTCATTAACTGCATCTACTCATCTATTGCACTGTAACCTCAATAACTGCATTAACTAATCTATTGCACTGTAACTCTATTAACTGCATCTACTCATCTATTGCATTGTAACCTCAATAACTGCATTAACTAATCTACTGCACTGTAACTCTATTAACTGCATCTACTCATCTATTGCACTGTAACCTCAATAACTGCATTAACTAATCTATTGCACTGTAACTCTATTAACTGCATCTACTCATCTATTGCATTGTAACCTCAATAACTGCATTAACTAATCTACTGCACTGTAACTCTATTAACTGCATCTACTCATCTATTGCATTGTAACCTCAATAACTGCATTAACTAATCTACTGCACTGCAACCTAATTAACTGCATTAACTCATCTTCTGGACTGCAACCTATTATTAACTCTTATACTGCACCGTATCTTTAATAACCGCATTAACTCATCCACTGCACTGTTACTTCAACAACTGCATTAACTCACCTATTGCACTGCAACTTTAACAGCTAATGTCAATAATCTATGCACACTTAAATCACTTGCACTATTGTTTAGTCTAAATTATTATCTGCTCATATCCACCTGTACATTACTGTTCATAGTGTTAATGTTCATAGTATATAGTGATCTGTATATATTGTTCATAGTACATACCTACTGTCATATTTTCATAGAACATACCTACTGTAAAATATTTTCATAATCCATGCCCACTGTATAATATTTTCTCAATATTGTATTCTGTATTTATTCTAACTGTATATCCTGCACTTGCTAATTGCACTTCTGGTTAGACCTAAACTACATTTCGTTACACTGTACTTGTATATGTGTAATGACAATAAAGTTTAATCTAATCTAATCTAAGTGGGAACACTGTGAGGAGTAGCAGATCACTTGGCTGTTAAGGGGAGAAAACCTCCACATTAACCTCCCCTTACTGCAGCCGCCTACTCTCGCCTACATTTCATGCGAGGCAAGGCGCATCTCAAACAAGCCTAGTGTTTCCAAAGGACAAAAACGATTGAACGATGACGTCACGACCTGTTACAATAAAAATGAAATGATACTTCTATAGCAGTTTGTGATTAGACAGAACCCGGTTATCTATAAGTGAATGTAACATTAAAGTGAAAAAGAATATTTATTAAGGCGTTGTAATCGCCTCATCTTTACCTTTCCTTTGAGGTCCAGCACGAACACAGCTGACGCAGACATGTTGTACAGTAATGGATGTGGACAAAAAGTGGTTCAAAGCGGTAAAGTTGTTATTTAAACAGTCAAAATAGTTTAAAGCAGCTGTTCAACCGAGAAATAAAAACTCATCGCGGACACTACAGTTCCGTTTCCTGCACGCTGCGCGAAGACGTCACCGAGCGCCAGGTGAACCATTGACAGAGATCATGTGACTGTCTGCAGGTGAGCAGCGCGAGAGGGCAGCAGCGTACAACTCAGCACGCGCAGTCTACACGTCACCAAGTGTAGCACGAGCGGAAAGAAAGATTTGGGCGTTTCAAATTTAAAGTGACATGACATCTAGCCTATAAACAAACTTAATATCAATTATTGTAAATAATTAATTCACCAAATCCATTGCATGAATTTAATCACATTTGTCAATATCATTATAATTTGTACTCTGAGGGACTAAGTCTATTTTTTACTTGTTATGGGGATCCCTAATGCCTAATGTTGGGCTTGTGATCAGAAGGTTTGAATCTCAGTGCCAGCAGGTCATGACTGAAGTGCCGTCTAACCCCTGATCGCCCTGCAGTGATGTGACACTGTAAAAAAACTACTTGTAAGTCGCTTTGGATAAAAGCATCTGAAAATGAATAAATGTACTGATGTAATGTATTGTTTATTGCTTTGATAGGAGGGGGGGGTAATCTGATCTGATGGGATTCAATAACAAGAGCAGAACATTTCTTCATTCACGTACAGTGTCCAATAGCAACCACAAACATTCACTAAACATTTAATGAGCGTACAGTGAAATATAATTCACCAGGGTATTCTTGACAAAACACCACATATATCTAAGTCATGACAACTCACAGCACACACAACCTCCTCCTGTGATCTCTGATGATCCTAGAATCTGACACGTTGAGATCGGACTAATGAATGACATCATGAAGATAAGAATATTCTGAAGTGTTTTATTTACATTTACATTGAGTCATTTAGCAGACGCTTTTATCCAAAGCGACTTCAGGGAGCACTAAGCGATATGTCATAAAAGAGCAATAATCGAATAGGTGCTCATACAAAATCCCAGTTTCAACACAAGCCAGAACAACACCTGTGGAGAGAGAGAGAGGGTTAGTGGAGTGTTTTTTTAATCTTCATTAGTCTGTCAAGTATTCACAGAAGAGATGGGTTTGAAGTTTTTTGAATGTTGTGAGAGATGTCATTTAAATGAACTATTATTGATCATAATTAAGCAAAGGGTGGTGTAGAGCAGTGGTTCTCAAACTGGGGGTGTGGCCCCTGGGGGGTCCCAAGATGGATCCAGGGGGGCCACAGATTTTGTTGCATTATATGAATATAGAAATGTATCATACATTTTATGCAATCAAACATCAGAAAAACAAGACCACAAAACCAAAAGTATTGAAGTTCCAGCATTGTACAACAGAATTGGTTTTTTCTTTAACTCAAGGTTGGGTATTTTTAAGAACAACTGGTGTAAAGGTTACAGTTCAGAACAGATTAGATCAATTCAATGACGAATCTGCAGAATGAGAAACAGTTTAACTGGCTCAGAATGAACTGAGGAAATGCAGAAGATTCATTCGAACTCACCGGACAAACATTATGACATCAACACCAGCGATTTCTGATTTCACAACTTTTATTATATAAATATGTTGTCGTTTTTGCGAGCAGAGTGTAAATATTCAGTTCATAAAAGCATCAGTGCAGAGAGAAAACCCTTCATAAAACATTCAAAACAAAAGTGACCCGACACATCCATCAGCAGTGATAACAGAGCCAAACTTCATTCAATGAATCACAACTTCAACCCACGTCTGCACAAATTCTTCACATTTGTGTTTCATCCTTAAAAAATATTAAGGAATGTCTTTCTGTAGTGCAGTAACATTTCAGGATGGTTTTCCATTCCACAAAATCATTACATACATTTTCACCACAAAAATATAAAAAATAAAATACAGAATAAATATGTCATTTTCTTTGTACAAGTTACAAGTCTTTGATTTAAAGGTGAAAATATTGAGATTCTTCATTTAACATGTGATAACAACAAATCTAAAACTCTTTTGATAACATTGTATTTGCGTGTCTGACAATAACAAGCAAATGTTTCTCCGTCATGATAACAGAACACCTGAGAACATTTCAAGGCATCGTGTAAGAATTCTGTGATCTATGACACGCGCTGATCTCACAGACCAACACACAAACTTCATTCAGTGATGGATATTGAAACTCGTAAACCGACTAAATTCACACATGTACAGCAAAAAGAAAAACTCCCATTTCATTATTAAAGAAGCCCTGCACATTTATAAAAAGTGAAGGTCGACAAATATAGTGCAAGAAGAGAGACAGCCATCTGCCTTCCACATAAATATAATCAATATTTACAAACATTAGTTTAAATATGTGAGTGTAGTGTTAATACCTTCCATCAATGAATGTTAAATGTCACCCTGCAAGAATTTCTATATAAAACCGCTGCATTGTTCTTGAGTGCAAGCATGACTTTACAGAGACCGCACCACTGAGGCACCTCATGAGTATTGCGTTCGTCTCAAAGCATCTTAAGGGTCATTACAAGGAATTTAGATGTGTTTAAATCTTCTGCCGGGTGCTGTGAATCTCTTCAGTCAGTTATATGTTCAAGTATCTCCAATAAATGGTTATTATAACACACACACACACACACACACACACACACACACACAAATGTGTCACATCTTCAGAGCAGCGTTTCAATTACACACATTTCTGGACGTCACTGTAGAAGCATCAGGCCGTTTCTTCATCCAAACCGACCATCTGACACTGACAGACAGATATTATTAACATTGATTTATCTTATAATTCACTTCAAATTTAAAGAACATTTCCCTCCCATAATTTAAACAACAACAAATGTATATACATATATAGTATGGTCAGTCATTCATGTTAATGAGTGAGTGAGTGTGAGTGTGTGTTGTGAGTGTGTGAGTGTGTGTTGTGAGAGTGTGTGAGTGTGTGTGTTGTGAGTGTGTGTTGTGAGAGTGTGTGTTGTGAGAGTGTGTGTGTGTGTGTTGTGTGAGTGTGTGTTGTGAGAGTGTGTTGTGTGAGTGTGTGTTGTGTGAGTGTGTGTTGTGTGAGTGTGTGTGTGTGAGTGTGTGTTGTGAGAGTGTGTGTTGTGAGAGTGTGTGTTGTGAGAGTGTTGTGTGTGAGTGTGTGTTGTGTGGTGTGTGTTGTGAGTGTGTGTGAGTGTGTGTTGTGAGAGTGTGTGTTGTGAGTGTGTGTTGTGTGTGAGTGTGTGTGAGTGCGTGTTGTGAGTGTGTGTGTTTGTGAGTGTGTGTTGTGAGAGTGTGTGAGTGCGTGTTGTGTGAGTGCGTGTTGTGAGTGGGAGTGTGTGAGTGTGTGTTGTGTGAGTGTGTGTTGTGAGAGTGTGTGTTGTGGAGTGTGTGTGTGTGAGTGTGTGTTGTGGGTGTGTGTTGTGTGAGTGTGGTGTTGTGAGTGTGTGTGAGTGCGTGTTGTGTGAGTGTGTGTTGTGAGTGCGTGTTGTGAGAGTGTGTGAGTGCGTGTTGTGTGAGTGCGTGTTGTGTGAGTGCGTGTGAGAGTGTGTGTTGTGAGTGTGTGTTGTTGTGTGAGTGCGTGTTGTGAGAGTGGTGTTGTGTGAGTGCGTGTTGTGTGAGTGCGTGTTGTGTGAGTGCGTGTTGTGTGAGTGCGTGTTGTGTGAGTGCGTGTTGTGTGAGTGCGTGTTGTGAGTGTGTGTGTGAGTGCGTGTTGTGTGTAGTGCGTGTTGTGAGTGCGTGTTGTGAGAGTGTGTGAGTGCGTGTTGTGTGAGTGCGTGTTGTGTGAGTGCGTGTTGTGTGAGTGCGTGTTGTGAGAGTGTGTGAGTGTGTGTTGTGAGTGCGTGTTGTGAGAGTGTGTAGTGTGTGTTGTGAGGTGTGTGAGTGCGTGTTGTGTGAGTGCGTGTTGTGAGAGTGTGTGTGTGAGTGTGTGTTGTGTGAGTGTGTGTTGTGAGTGTGTGTGTGTGTGTGTTGTGAGTGTGTGTGTTGTGAGTGTGTGTGTTGTGAGTGTGTGTGTGTTGTGAGTGTGTTGTTAGTGTATTTCAGTGGATGTGTTGTACCGATGGATGTGTGTAGCCATCCAGACTGGGGCTTCTGAAGATGTGGACGGTGTCGTCTGTTGTCTTCTGATACACTGGGTTGGTGAAGTGAATTGTGTTGGTGGCTTTTAGACGCCAGTGTCTCCATAGCAACACACCACCAAACACAAAAAGACACAAGGCGACTGCAGGACAGACAGACAGTTTATTTAGCAGCTGGTTTACTCAGTGAGGGTCATGTGTGTGTGTGTGTGTGTGTGTGTGTGTGTGTGTGTGTGTGTCCTGTGACACGGATGACTGACCTATTGGAAGTGTGATGTACAGGACTGTGGGATGATGGGAAGGGCTGGAGATCGGCTCTTGTGCTTCATTAATCCCTGAAAAATCCACCAATCATTCAGTGTGTGATGTCCAGGTACCAAAACTCACCTGCCATTAAACTCTTATAAAAATTAATTTTGTTCTTATGACAATTCGCAATCCTCATCACACACCTGCAGTCAACAGATCGGTGCGTAGGAAATCCTGCACAATATCAATGCTTGCAAAAGATAAACAATATGATATTATTTTATTAAATGTTACAATGTACGGTTCTGCAAACATTGATAGTGTGCAGGATTTTTCTCTTTGCATTCAATGTTGCTATGCAATGATATTTTCATTACATTCCTCAATTAGATTTGATTCAAAAGCAACATATAAAGGAAGAAGCATTCAACATTTTGCTTTAAAAGTCTTGCACACATCAGAAGTTTTGATTGTGTCACCTCTCGTCTGATTGGTGTCTTCACTCGGCTTCTTCTGATGGTATGATGATGTCATGGTTCTGGATGGAGTTGTGGTTTTCGTGGGTAACAGCGATGTAGTTTTGGCTGCAGGTGTTGTGCTGTTTGAAACTACAGAAAAACATACGCTGGTGAGCATCGTAATGAAAACAGTGTGACGTAAATCTACAGGAACATCAGAACTCACCTGAGATGCACATCCTCATGTCAGCCGCCAGGGTCATGTGATCAGGACACGCACATGTATATTTTGGTGAAAGTTTGTTAATCGCTGGTGCCGGCAGACACAGAAAATCACAGCCTCCATTGTCAAGCTCCGCCTCCCTGCACCAGTTCTGCCCTGTGACACAAACACACACACAACCTTCAGTTACACAAGCAGGGATCCAAACTCGTCGGGCTGAAAAACATGCGATACCCCTCCAATGCTAATATATATCTACAGCCGCTGATAAAATAAAGAGACCAAATGTAGTATGTATATGTGTTTGTGTAAAATGGTCGTTTTTGTTTCATTTTGAGCTACTTACAATATATCTACCAAATTTTAAATCGTTATTTTTTCTATTTGTGGAAGCTTCTGTTCATCATAGATGATTTTTTCTAGTGTGTGTGTGCGTGTGAGAGTGTGTGTGTGTGTGTGTGTGTGTGTGTGGTGGCTCACCTTTCGGTTGTTTGAGGCTGTGATACAGCACAATATCTTCAGGTGATTGCAGGTGTTGAGCTACAGCGGTGACGTCTTGGCCCGTCTGCCGGTTTGCGCTCCAAATGCCGTTATTAGACACATCCGTCCAGAAGACCTTCTCCTGATCATCACAGAAAGAAAAAAAAACACAATCAGATCTGTGACATCGCACACACGCACGCACGCACACACACACACACACACACCTCAAACACAGTCAGTGAGAGGGGATGTGGAAGCTTCTGTTCATCATAGATGATTGTGTGTCGTTGTCCACCGGTGACACTGATGCTGGACAGTGTGTGCATCTTTGAGTCGACCCAGTACAGACGCTGATTCAGCATATCTGAACATATACACACACACACACGTTCGCATGAGTACACAACACAACATCAGGGTGATCATCACACTCAGTGTCATCAGACGTCTGTCTCACCCAGTGTGATGCCATTGGGACAGGCGATGTTGTCTGTCACCAGAGGCGTACGATCTGCACCGTTCAGACCACACCTCTCGATCCGAGGCGAATAGCCCCAATCCGTCCAGAACATAAAACTACAACACACAAGTGTGTGAGCTTTAATTCTGTGTTCAGAGAAGAACAACTGTGCAGAATTCAGTTCATGACTCACTTTCGATGAGGGTCCACCACAATGGCGCGAGGTCTCTGTAATCCGTCTCTGATTAGAGTCTTGCGTTTTAACCCGTCTGTGGTTGCCACGGAGATGGTTCCTAACTGGCTGTCAGTCCAGTAGATGTTTCCATGGATCCAATCCATAGCTAGGCCATCAGGGGCGGAGATTTGGCTGTCAATCACAGTGGTGTGGTGGGCGGGGTCACCAGCCAGTGCGCTGCAACATACACATATGATGACGATGACAAATTCTGAACGCACAGTGGAGCAAAGAGGAGGAGGAATCGATCGCCTGTTGATTGGACTTTTATATATATATATAAAATGAAAGGAGCGTGTGTTTAAACTTTATTCCTTTTTATAATGTCAACACTGCACCCATAAATGGTGCAGAACAAACTGTACACACACACACACACACACACACACACAAGAGAGCGCTGCTACCGGCCAATCACAATCAAGTATTTCAGAGTCAGTGTAATAAATACTTCAGGTGACATTTGAGGGTATGATGCGTCATCTGTCATCTCTAACCTGTAGATTTTTTTCTGGCTCACATCAGACCAGAAGACTCTGTCATTAGGAATGTCCACATCTAAAGCCACAACATTCTTCTGCTGTGGGACGAGTGATGTGTACTCCCTGCTGCCCAACATCATCTTCCTCACGTCATGACGTGTGCTGAAGAGCAGAAACGCTCCTGATGCTGAGAACACAAGAACATTTTAGACTCTCATACTGTCTGATAACACTCATCATGTCATGTTCCTGACAGCCAGTGTGACACATTCTAACAATAATATTACTGACTTTAACATTGATGTCATGCATTGATTCACACATTCAAGTCATTCACAGCACATTACTGATAGCACACGTACATCTGGCAGAAGCTGTTTGCTCATCTGCTCTACATCTCTGAAACGTCGGCTGTCATGTAGACCTCTAGAAGACTGTAAAATGTGTATGATTTATAATGGATGTACATCTGCTCTTTCTAAGATGTTTAGCAGATGTTCTCCAGATCTTTAGCAGACATCTTACAGATGTACCTGTGCTATCTGGGATTCCATTCTCATCGCTCTGTTGGCATGAAGCTTTGTGTACCTGTCACTGCTTTACAGTCTCTTGTCATGTGATCGAGTTCATATCCGGCGTTACATTCACATTTATAGCTTCCAATCATATTAATGCAGATCTGACTGCAGGTGTCTGCGTCTGCGCACTCGTCCACATCTGAAGAGAGACAGCGATGAGACGTAAATGAGCTAAGAATGAAGACCAAGATGAAGAGCAGACGGCTGAATGATTCTCACCTTCACAGTGTGTGTGATTGAAGAGGCGTTGACCTTCAGGACACAAACACTCATGACCCAACTTCTGATCATTACACCTGTGAGAGCAGCCGCCGTTGTCCTGAAGACACTCATTGGTGTCTACACACACACACACACACACACACACACACACAAGTTAGGTGGGAGCTCATGATTAAGCAGTTATCGTGTCACGCTACACACTTGACTTCACCAGATTGTTGTGTTAAAGAACACAAAAGTCCTGAAGCTCCTTATTAACCAATGAGAATATGTTGTGAAAAACTATTTACTTCACAAAAGGTTGCGTCAGAGCGTCTGGAGTGTGTTCAAACACGAACACAATGTAAACTAAACTCACTGCAGTCTTTGACAGGCTCATCTGACCAATCACGACAATCCCTCTGACCATCACACACTTTATCCATACTGATACACTCGCCGCTGCGACACTTGAACCTGCT